>JAWZYV010002111.1:0-16246 GCA_038373885.1 Cheiracanthium punctorium
GCAATGCATCCGCACCCCAGACCCCATAGTCGTGAATGCGCGGTTGGGCAGCGCAGGCCTTGGCTCAGCAGAGGGGCTGTTGCGCCAATGTTCGACTTTCTGTAAACCTGTGGACTCACTATCAGTTCTACGGACACCAAAATCTATGCAGGTCATAAGACCGTGACCTATAATACACATTCCTGATTTGAACTCAATTGCATGTACCCTACAGACACTAGCAAACTTTCAGGAATTTCCATAGGTCATAACGTAAAAGACCACTCATTTGTTGCTCTGTCAAAAAACCATACGTCCTATACACAGCAAAATCTATGTGACGGTGACCTATAATATACATACCCAATTTGAAATTCTTCGAATGTACCCTTTAGACACTAGCTCATTTTAAATGATTTACGTCCACAGTCCGTAATGTACAAGAATTATTTTTTGCAATCCCGTGAGCAAACTATCAACTCTACACACACCAAAATCTATGCAGATCATGTGACCTTTTATATGCAGGCCCAATTTTTACTCAATCGAATGCACCGTTTAGACCAGCGTTTCCCAACCAGTGGGGCACACCCCCCCCTCCCTAGAGGAGGGCGGCGCAGAGCGTTTGCAGGGGGGGGGCGAGAAACACCAAAGAGCGAAAAGTAATGCTTGTTTTTAAAAAAACGGTCTTTAGACGGTGGTCTGTAACATACATACCAAATATGAGCTTAATCGAATACACTGTTGAGGAGCTATCTGTTCACTCATAAACACACACACGCATACATCTCGTAAAAATAGCATAAATTAATTCAGAAGATCACAAACCGTGTCAATACACCAAAATCTGAAAGTCGAATTTTTTTCGTGATTACAATACTTTCCTTACATGGTACATGTTCGGAATGTAAAAAACAACTATCAAGTTAATGCCATATCGTCAAGTAAAGCATACTCTTTTACATACATTAAATTTATTCGATGTTATAAACCGCATATTTTACAAAATATATACTCTTATAAATTAGTTACATATCTTACGCTAATAAAAATGTTGTAGATGAAAAATCCTTGTAATAGTGTTGTTTAACCATAATAATCGATTGTAATAACTAACAGCATCGTGAAGCTATATACGAATAAATACTACGTACAATTGAGTGCCACTCGGAATATAAACAATGGAATAAAAAAACACAGATCATACTATTAAACATGAACCAATAAAAATGATTATTACTCAACATTAGTTATAAAATTTACATTAGATGAATTATACGAAGTTATATTGCCTTTCACCACCCACATCTGCAAGAATTCGATAACTTATTTATTTATTTATTTACTAGTACAGCTTGTGAAATAGAAGAATGGAAAAAGATCGCTAAAAGATACAGCATAAAAATCATACCTCTTGATCTCATAACTAAAGCAGGAACCAAAACTATGATAATATAAATTTCCTTATCTACATCAATGCTTGGTTATCCACGCTACGCATTATGCGACAGGCTTATTACTAAAACAAATAGCTTCCTAAACAACACTCAAAGGATGAATCTGATTGGTTCAGAAGAAGACTACGTCAGAACGACATGCCATTCACAAGTTGCTGAATTTGCATAACTGCTGGAGTTGAGATCCAAAAGTTTTATCCCAGCGCGTGCAGCAATAAATTTAGAATTTGCGTTTAAATGAAGTTACTGCCCATAAAATAAATGATTGTGATTGGTCAAGCATTGGAGGAGTAAAAAATGTGACGTCGTTTGCCCAAAACCATACGTTACCACTGTAAATTTTCGAAAGGAAGCTATGACCCGAAGGTGATGGGTTAGGGGTTGGACGTCACTAGGACATGATTTTTTTTATCTGCAAAACTATTAATTTCTGAGGCCGCATTCGTAAACGCCAAACGAGTTGCACTCGTGCAACCAGTTTCCATCAAAGGTGTTCGTAAAGGAAACTCAGTGCATTCAGTTTAAAAACTCGAACGTTCGTATACAAAACTGAGTGTAACTAGTTTCAAACGAAGTAAACCGAGAGCGATTTAGGTTGATTGAGTTTGTTGTGAACATTACTTGCTGCACGCTGTTGCTGTTTACAAAGGGCGTCTGCTGTTATGGAAAAGTATGTTGTTATGAAAAGTATTTTACGTTTGCTGAAGCTGCAAATATTACTTTTTCGAGGAGGAAATTCATGCATGCGCTAGAAACTGCTACGAAGATACATAATTTTTCAAAGGTAATCATTTACTTGTATTTTTAATTTTAGTAAATACAAAAATGAGTGTTTTAGTGTTGAGATTGAAGTTGATTCAAACCGTTATTAGCGAAATTTGAACTTCTTTTGCTAAATACTTTTCCAAAAAATGAAGTTTAAGTTGAAATTTCTAACTTTTGATCTGTGCACTTCAATTATGGCCACTGTTTGTTTTAAAAATCTTGTTGATTTTATATTGAGTATGTACTAAAAACTCTCCTCAGCAAAATTAATGCATTCGCGAATTGTAAACAAACACGTCTCCTAGGCGACGAAACTAAATAAACTGAAGGTGTTCATAAAGTCCAAAGAAACTGATAACAGCTGACAGCACTAAACACACGCATTCCAGTTTTCTTACGAAAACTTGTGCAACGAGTTTGTCGTATACGAATGCACACTGAGTGTTCAGTAAATTCCGTCATTCCCATGCTAAAATACGTAAGTCAATTGAAATATTTTGAAGCGTGCTTATTTACACAATTTCGTCTATTCCACTGTGGAAGAATTTAACAATTCAGAATCCGGGAATTTGAGAACTCAGCCAATATTGTGACAAGCTGAAGAGTAAGCGTTCTGGTAGCGATGACAAATTTCAATGTGAAAAGAATTTCTCTTATCATGGCGTTTGCGGAATTTTATTGGATTCCGACTGGATGAGAATATCGCCCTACCCCCTGCGTGGTCAAGGGCCCGTACCGAAATTCATCCCTGGATCAAGACTGGGAGATTACAATACCCTCAATTTAAGCCTTAGATGGCCAAAGATTCAAATCTGATACTGGACTTTTTCAAAAACACATTAATTGTCGGACAGGAGTACAAGCCAAATTTCTTATGTCAATTTCACACATAGGCACACCCCCGCAGGGAGCTATGGAGACTAACCCCCCCCCCCGAATAAACCTGGAGAGTTAGATGCGAATATTTTTAAAAATTGAAAATTGTCACTAATGATTTAAAATATTTTATTTCACGAAATTGTCTTCAAATTATTTCTGTTTTTATTTAGGGGGAGAGGAATGTTAGCTTTTAATAAATACTTGTACACCCTCCAAAAAAAGTATTCGAGCAAGAGAGAAATTTCCTACGTTGGTTTCGTACATTAAAAATGATTTATCATAGAATATGAATTAGGCTATGTATAAATATGACTTTCCACATTTCTATCAAGTTGTGCGTTTTTCAAAAACCCAATAATTATTCACAAATCTAAAATAGGAAATTTCTCTCATGCTCGAATACTTTTTAAGGAGGGTGTATAAAATAAAGTTAAATTTGGGTACACCATCACTAAAATGATTGGATAATTATTTATGACTCTATAACGAGCTACGTTTTTAGTGGGCTTGTGTTCCATGGGAAAGTAGTAATGAATATTTTGACGTTATAAGACAGTTGATTTCACGTATAACATATAGTTTTTAATAATAAATGATTTATGTCATGAACAACTAAAATTTGACAGAATTCTTTCAAACCGAATGCTTCTCGAAAAATCAATAAGTTATTCACAAAACTGATGTAGGAAATGTAGCTTACACTCGGGGCTATTGCGTGATCGGCAGCGAACGTGTTTAAAATTCAGGCTTTTAAGGATTAAGTAAAGGGCCGGGCAGGCATTTGACCTTTTATTCTTGACGATCGCACCGGGCGTACATTGTTGTTTATTATTTAATTTGTAAGTCCTTATAAATAAACGTTTTTTAGGGCTAAAAAAACGTAAGCACACATGTTTATTTGCGTATGCTTGCCCCCGAAAATCATTAAAAATATATTAACTTTATACTGTTATCCATTCTCAATATAAGTTTTTTTTTTTTAATTAAGGGAAATCAAAAAACGTGACTGATGTTACGCAGAAGATTCTTCTGTGTCAAAGGTTTCTTCTGTGGGATTCTTCTGTGTTTAAGGGTCAGTCACCATGGAATGACCCTTAAAATGTTCATTCAAACTTACTGATAACATTATTTTGTAGAAAGTTCGACTAAATGTTCATTGTTAAAGATTAAAAATCTGAATTTATGCTGAAAAATGTGAGAGGGGGGCGCCACCGTAAGTTAGTTAGCCTTTGTTGGGGAGTGCGACGTTAAAAGGTTGAGAACCACTGACATAGAGTATGTTAAAGTCTCTATAGTTGCATAATTTTGTATATAGAGTATGTAATTTGTATGCGTTAGAGTATGAAGGGCTTTTTGCTTACTAGGCATTTCTTTGTACGGTAGCCGTATACAAATTTAAAAAGTGTCATCGTTTGAAAATTCGTTGGATGATCCGTGTGACTTGTCGCACGGAAAGGCGCACAGAGGCTAGATTTAAGCTTTATCGCTATTTTTGGCGATTGGTTAGCGTAAACTACACAAGCCAAATTTACTGTCAATATACGCACTACAAACCCTCTTGACGTAAAAATATATCGCCAAGGATAAGTGAATGTCGATACATTAAAAAAATCAACTATGTCAAAGTAAGTTTTAAGAGTATGAAAAAAAACAAAAACCCACACACACCTGTGAAATGTAATTCCAGAACATTTTCCAAATCATGAATTGCATCGATATGCAGAGTAACTATGTACCATTTTTTCTTAAAAATATAACGAGGATTAGAGCGCTAGCCACAAATGCGCCATGGAAACTGAAACGCGAGTTGGATGCGGAAGAATCACGCATGTGAGATCTTGCCTCAAGTCAACTGTCTGGACAAGTGCTAGTTATGGTTGGCAAAGCGCTCTCTATCTCTTATATCTGCTTCATGCTAAACGGATCAAAATTTCTAAGTCGAATTTTTTCATGATTACAATACTTTCCTTACATGGTACATGCTTGAAAAGTAAAAATAATTAATAATTTTGTGTAAATAACATTAGCATCAGTAGGAAGAGGCTACATTTTACCCCATTATATGAAAATCATACTTTTTATGGAGATTAAGAGATAGAGCCCATTAAAGGTGTGAGGGGGATTGGAGTTGGATAAAGCCCACATAAAAATATTCAGAAAGCTTTCTAAGTAGCGCCAACAGTAACGCATGCTAATAACTTTGAATTACTAATACTAATTTACTTGTTTAGCAAAAGAGGGATTTTTGTGCTAAACAAGAAAAATTACTTATAAATTATACACATTATTAAGTTTAAAAAAATAAAAGTTATGTTTAATTACATAAAGTATTAATAACAAAATAATTGATTTCTTTTTCGTTTCTTTGACTTGCCCTGAAAAGCTATTAAAAGATCCGTGGAAGATCCGCTGGAAAAAGGCGGATACGTATAATTATTTTTGGCGGATCCAGATCCGGATCATTTTTTTTTTTGCTCTGGCGGATCCAGATCATGTTTATTTCCGAATATTCACGGATACGGATACGAATTTCCGGCACACCTCTAGTTATTTTTAACGTTTAGCCATCATATAGTTATAACATTTAGCTAACATAAATGTTAACTGTTAAATTTACGTTAGATGCATGCGTTGGGTCAACGTGGAAATAGAACGTTCGATAACGGATGGACAATGATTGTATAGTTTTCAAATTTGACATTTGTTTTTCAAATTTATTGAGAAATATTCGATGAATTGGTGTGCAATTTTACTATATTTCTCTGAAAAAAATGTTTTAATGTCAAATTTGAAATTTATACGATAATTATCAAACCTTTACCCAATATTCCATTTCTACATTGGTCTAACACAGAGGCTCCCAAACTTTTTTACCTCGTAGACCACTTTCAAACTTTTACTGATTTCGGTGGACCCCCTGCTGCTACATTTCTACCATATTTTCAGCCTTTCAGCACACTGAAATGATCCTCCCATTTTTTTCTCGCCAACGTAGACCCCTGGGGGTCCACCTGGACCACTTTGGGAATCACTGGTCTAACATATGCATTAATATAAATGAATTGCTCAAAAAAAAACTTTTACATGACCCGTAGATTTCTAAACATTTTATTCGCACACAAAAGCAATCTCTGTATAGGTTACTCTGTGCAGGGTTAAACAGTTTTATTTTAGATAAAAAATTTGAACTTATTTTAAGCTTAAACTGCCAAGTAAAAATTAGTGGTGGAAAATCTTCCGATAAAATCGGAGAGAATATTCCGATAACATTAAGAGTTGGCAGCTACGTGAAGAAATTACGACGATCCCGGTTAATCTCCATAGACCTTAAAGATGAACTCTCTGTATTCAGAACACCCTAAAATCTAACCCCAGTATTATGAAATCTACTTTTGTGATCCCACTCTACCTGTATCTCTCTATAAACTAAAAATGTGTTTTTAAGACTTCGAGAAATTCCTCAAGCGTGGCAATTCGGAGAAATGTACGCTGCACGGCCATACGCAATGCAAGAGCAGACTAAAATTACCCACTTTTTCTTATTATGTACCGATTATGTTTTAAATTAATGTAGCAGTAATCTAGGATATAATTATGTATGTTATTTATTCACTTGAGTCTCCTATTAGCGTCTCCTTGCTTCTTGTCCTGCTAATGTTTTCAAGAAATGTAGTATAATTATATAATTTTGTTGTATATTTCGTGAAACATTTTTTATTATAATAAAGAGCATACAAATTGCCGAGTGAATAAGACACTAAACATTGGTAAGGAGACTAATTAAATACTTGCATCCGCTCTATATTGAGCATTACACGATTGGTAGAAGTACCAACTGATCGCCGCTTCTAACATCCCTCTCGAGGAGTCTTTAAGAGGACCTCATCAGGTTGCGCGGTGCTTGCCCAAACGGATAGTTAACGGAAAACCTTTAACTACGGCCCTCGGAGGATACATAGTGATTAGCACCCAGATTCGGGGATACCAGGACAAGCTCGGACCACGGTCCATCCGCCATCACAACAATACGATATCATCTCAGGACACCAAAATGCACGAGCATCCCTCATGCAGCATAGACAACGGCATGTCTATGACATTAAGGGGGTCTCAACCACGGTCGGATACACTCGTCATCGATTCAACGTGTTTCACCTGTTAGTTCTTTGTTTCATACTTGTGAATGGCTTGCAAGAACCCTATTCTTGGATTGTTGCAGCATTTGCCGCAATTATCCTGAAATACGAGTGCACCACCAGTATTTCGAACAGCATGCACCACCACTTGAATAAAATACATGCACCACCAGTATTTTAACTTGTCACGACACGACTCATGCACCACCAAAGCCGCTTTGATACATGCACTATCAGTATCATGAGCAACGTCCCCTTCTAGCTGTCCCTGGTATAGGGGCAGAGCGCCTGCCCGTTAACTTAGTGAGTCACCTAACGCATCAATGAAGCGGGTTAGGACCTCGCGGCCTATATCACTCCACACATAGCTATTGAATGTCGAGACATCCAATTTCGGGCAATACTGATTTCTCAGTACTTGTAGCCCTGGACAGTTGGCCACAATGTGTAAGCTATTGGCGGAGGTTCTCAGATCGCAGAAGTTACAGCTCCTTGTCTCCTTCACAGAGAATCTTCGAAAGTCGGCCGTGAAGGTACCATGGTCCTTTACGACTCAGTTCACCTTCCTATTTTTCCATGGTCTCTTTTTGCTCACCTTTGGAAAGATCGAAAACGTAAAACGTCCGACCTCTGCCTCTTCCCACCGTTGTTGCCACAGTTTCAGGGCTTCAATCCTCATGGAATGGTTCTTACTCCTGTTGGAACTCTACTCTTTCATCTACATACGGTCTCTTTGCCAGAGCATCAGCTTCCTCGTTACCCCAGGTTCCCACATATGCCTTCACTCAGTGGAAGCGGATACGGCTATCTCCGATCTCAGAGTGGTCGCTGTGATCAATACATTTCTGCAATTCACCGCATGACTGAAGTGTGAAGGTCCAGGGTTCTGGCCTACCACTCGGCTGTCGATTTAATGGTGTGGAGTTCTGAGCGGTTTTCTCCAGATGTAAGGTGAATACGCGTGAGAACCCATCAAGAAGTCTTCTGTCCATGGCATTTCTACTTTTGGCAGGGAGCCCTAGTGTGTTTTGCTTTTACAAAATAATAACAGCAACAAAAGTGAAGTGGTACAGTACAGGTTTGACTGAATTTAATTCGACTTAATGGAGGCTACACAGTAAAAAAATTCAGAAACGTTACATACTTACAGCGGAAAGGTTTCCGAAAGTATAGCGTAACCTACCGATGCTCTACTCGAACTCACGATTTCGGAAACATAACCCATATTTCGGGGGAAAGTATTTAAGGGGGAAAGGAAATCTTTATTTGGGACTTCGCGCGCATGCGCCAAGTGCCAAGAGACAGAGGGATAACAGTGAACGCGTCTTCCCTAATAGCACAGATGGCCACAAAAGAGTCGTTGTGGCGTCACAGAGGGTCACAATTATCACAGGACTGTCACATTGTAACTTCTTGCACAGCCCGATTATGACCAACAGGGGCCCCGGCAGGGGCGGCCCTAAGGCCGGACAAACCGGACCCCTGTCCGGGGCGGCAAATTTTAGGGCGGCATTTTGGCTCGAATTTGAAAAATACATTTCGTATTAGTAATATTCCAAAGAATTGTTAAAAAATATTCCAAAGAATATCATTCTATATAACTTTACTAGCTTTCATTTGTATTGTAGTAGTACAAAAATGGAATTAACATACTGGCAGAAATATAGAAAGCAAAGCTATAACTCTTGTGTATTGTTCAAAGATTACAGGTTAGAGAGTAACAAATTACTGAGACAAACTGTCAATAGAGAAAGTATTTTACATTCAAAATTAGCGTTTTCTGTCAGTGGATGAGCTTCCTACATCAAGAAGTCATTTGAAGTTGCAAAAGAAGATGCTAGTAATGAATATTAAACTGAAAAGAGAATATCTGGAAAATTCTTAGTAATAGCAAGTAGCCGATATTTAACACTGCAATGTCTGATTGAATTATATTTCAATGATTTTACTTGATGCGCGAAAAACTTTATCAAAGTTTATGTCATACCTCAAAAATAATTCAAATTTGTAGAAAATTAAAACCCTGAAATTTTAATTTACTAACCGCCAACTATTTAACAAAATTTCATTTCATTCCCTTTTGTCTGACAACTGACGCCTTAAAATGACGCCCTCCCCATCTCTCCCTGCCCTCCTAAAAAAGAAAAGAAAAAAATAAAATACAAATTTTGCAAACCCTTTCAATTTAGTCAAATCTTTTAAAAATTTCGATGATGCTTTGTAACCCATCATATGGCCTGATTTCATTCTGTTCTCTTAATCCGTTTTTATTGATGCCAGAACAAACTTTTAAAGCGATTTTTACAAAATCTCAAAGTTTATGAATTATTAAAACAATTTTGGTATCTATTGTTTAAAACAATTTTGGTAATCTATTGTTTCAATTAACTTACCATTCAACATAATTCCAAATTTCAGTCTATTCCATAGAGCCATTTTTTAACAATGGGCGAACATACATTTACACACAGTTTTCAAACTTTTTTAAATCTCAAAACTTTTAAACGAATTAGAAATATTTTAGCAACTGCATTCAAATTAAGCTGCCACTTTTGGTGTTGCTGTAAATTTCATTTCATTCGCTCCAGTTGCATGAGCGTAGCCAGCGGCGGACATGGGGGGCAGCTGCCCACCTATAATGAGCTAGTCATAGGGTCTGATTATGATAACCCGGGGGAGGAGCAGTTGGACATTGGTTAAATAATTTTACATTGGCTATCGAACATGAATTAGTTGAAAAATTGATTTGAGAAAGTCAGGAATTTTGCGGAATTAAAAGTCAGAAAAAAACCTCTTTATTTTACTCTCTTTCTTATGGTTTTTAGCTTAATGTGCGGTTTTTAATAAATATGGTTTTTCTTACGCTGTGTTATGTTTAAAGAGCTATTCCAGTTTTATAGGCATGAAAACAGTATCTGTGAACAATTTATTTCTTTTAATAGTAATTTTACTGTGGGGGGCGGCATTTTATATTTTTTGTCCTGGGCGGCAAAACTGTTAGGGCCGGCCCTGGCCCCGGGCATTGATGAATTGGGGGGTCCCCATCTATAAAATTTGTTTTCTTTTTCATAATATTTTGACATATAAAAGAATATTTCAGAACAACATTTGAAGCTGGGGGCCCTGGGCAAAGTCCCAATTTGCCCATGCGATAATAAGGGTCTGGTAACTTGTGAGTGATGTAACTTCACTGTGTGGTCACTGAAGTTTATTTGTGACCAGTCACCAGGTGACATCGCCGGATGAATACTTAAATAAAACGGATGAATACTTAAATAAAGCAGCACATTATCTCCTGAAAATAATTTATGTGGAAAAAAAAAGATTTAAGATTTTTAATTTATATTTATTAATTATGGTATTTTCTCTCCATTTACAAAATACTTCAAAAAAATTTTAAGTTTCCAAAACAAGCCGTACCACAAATAACTTTTGCAGCAGTCAGTTTACTTTTAAAGCAAAGTTCGGCAAGAAAACCGCAGCGTCGTGGTACCGTGCTCTCCTCCGAATGCGTAGGTCCAGCGTTCGATTCTGGTCGCTAGTCCTGACCGCTCCTTCCGATAGAGTTTGGTGCTGCCATCTAGTTTAAGATACCTGAAACGCTTCATCTAGTGCATGTTACTTTTTTTCTGAAAAACTCGGAAAGGTTACTCGTTAATTCGGAAACCTTTCCGAAATACACGGAAAAGGTACTCAATATTTTACCAAAATATACAGAAACGTTACCCATCTTTTCCAGAAACCTTACCTAAAATGCAGGAAAATAGGTAAATATGTTTCCGACATATGCAGAAACGTTTCTAAATACTTTACCCGCATGGTTCGGAAATGTTTCCGCAATTTTAAACTACAAGAGCTGCCCCATTTTTTGGGGTAACGTTTCCAAATTTTTTTTTTACCGTGTAGCCAATATTGATTTCTCAGTACTTGTAGTTCTGAGATTAGATTTAGATTTGTACTCACTCAGTACAAATCTAAATTCAGCTCCATCATCTGGGCAAATAGCATGACTAACTAGGCTAAGCTTACTGTACAGTCTATAAACTCACTATGTATTTGCATTTCTCAACCTCCCTCTATAATAAACACCCCCATAATCTGAACACTTTTGGTCGGTCCCATGGCTGTTTAGAATATAGAGAGTCCACTATATATAAGTCATACCCCAGTAATTAGTGAAAAGAGAACTTAAAATGTTTAGGTAAACTTAGGCTTACACGGCGAAAATATATACGGTTATATATAGAAATTGAAAAAATGCGCAGATATTAAAAATATGTGTATTTATGAAAAACAAACCCGACTAGTGCATTAGTGATTGACGTCAGATGACAATTTTTATTCGGAAAATTACGCCCCAACATTTAATGCCGAGTTAATTAGCCAGTATATAGTATAAATATATATATATGAAATACCAGGGATGTCGATCGTAGAAGTCTAGTACGCGAAAGACTTTGAAAGAAGCAGTTGAGTTGCATCTCACCCCATTGGGGAAAAAGGTTATGACTTTATTTTTTGATTATTCGATAGAAAATTTTAAGTAAAAATGTTTAATGTGGGGGCCCCCTTCGCTTGTGGAGCCACCGGAGCTGCATCCCCAGCTGTCGAATAGGGCATATCAACAGCACGAGAAACAGTTGGCACACTGACAACACCATGTGGCGATTGACTAGTGGCGTCCACGACCGCCAAAGCAACGTCGTGTACGCGTTCAAAATCCACAGCATGCCGTCATCTACCTGGTAAAATTCCCAGCTGTCCGGTTCTATCGAACTTCTTTGTCATGTTTCGTAAAGCGCGTGGTGTCAATGATCCTTGTTTTAAGTTCTTCTGCCGACGGAATGCTCTTATCGCAGCACATGAGTTTTCGTCATTCTGGTAGAAAAGTTTTACTAACAGAGCTTTTAAAAGTCGCCATTGTGCATCAGCGAGCTGGAAACAACTGCCTGTGCAGCGCCTGTCCTCCACTTTTGCAGGACTCGTCTTTTGGATACGTTGTGCAGAAGCTTTATTTCTGCAAATCATGTTGTTGCAATATGCAAATTACTAGTGTTACAGCGGCACCTATCGGCAACTTCTTGTACTAATAATTTTTTTTTTTAATAAATCACGAACGCATGATCTGAAGTGTCTGTTTTCAAAATTTCATTACATTAACCCATACAACATCCTGCACAGGCCTCCGAGTTCGGGAAGTTTAATTTGGACAACCCTGTAAATATAGAATTGCGATAAATTGAGTGTTTAATGCATTTTCCTATATGAAATATCAAATTTATAGGTTTTAGAGCAATGGGAGTATTTTCAGGAGCATACTTAAAAAAAAAAAAAATGCGGAAAAATAATGTGCGGCATTATATACTGCACATTACTTTTACCGCAGCGGTAACTAAAAGTTTTATTTTGTGAACAAAACTGAATAGTTATAAAATTAAATATTAATTACATGAAAAACGAAATTTAACTAAAATATATGGTTGTAGCAAGAAGTCCTGAACACACTCAATTTTTTGTGCATAACTTTTATGGTTGACTGAATTTTTCATAATGGAACCATCGTAATTTCTTAAATATTGCAAATGATTCTAATTTACTTTCAATACTTTCCAACAAGGCTGAAAAGTGTTTATAATACAAGTTTGTCTGTCCGTCCGTGTTCTAACTGTCGTAAAAATAGAGAGTGTTTACACGTTTTTAGAATGATTTAGAGGCCATATAATTGAAGTTTAAAATTTTAAAATATGTCCGTGTATAATCATGTTTAAAACAATATCCACCATAACGCAGGAATTATTTGCAGGGTTCCATTTTTGTAAAAATTGTTTATTTTTGTGAATTTCAACGTCTATTTTTGTGAATTTTCATAATTTTTGTAAAGGTCACTTTGTCTTAAAATAATTTACAAAAAAATTAAATGGTAATTCATTTTTACCTACTAAAGTTAGCGATTTTTAACAGTTTTTATATTTAACACCACATCTGTGCATTTACTTAATGTTTAGATGGTAAATTGCTCGATTTTCTTACAGTAAAATCAAAATCAGTAAAATTGCGCTTAACAAAATTTGACCATACAGGGAGAAAAATCACAAGTTGTATTACTTTTTATTAAATAAAATGTTTTAAAACAACACTACTGGCGTTAAGCAGTAGACAATTTGTTCTTCAATTCGTGAAAAAAGGATCTTGGAGTTAACAGATTTTATTTGTACAAGATAAACTGGTTACAGTTCCTTTAAAAATTCTTAATTCTAATGATTTGGGCTGAAAAATTTAAACCTTTTTTGTGAAGGGAGGGGAGAAGAAGAAGGCATTTGTTGGAAAAGTTTTCTTTTAATAATAAATTTAAATTTAAAATATAAAAATTACTAATTACTCTTTTGTGGTCTGATGTTGGAAAGAAAGCACAAAAATACATGGCATTCCGTGATTTGAATGCCAGCTATCGTGTTCGATTTTCAAAGTACCCCCGAAGACCACCGTGCACTGGTGGTAATGTGTGAATTTTAAATTCGTGGTTCCAAAAGTCCTCTGCCCGGTTATTAATAGCTTTCAAGGGCACTAAAATTTATCAATCTCTTGAACTTCTGATGAGTCTAAGCAAATGCATATATACATACATTGTACCTGCTAAAGTCCGCTATTTCTGGACGGCGAGACCCATAGTCATAAAAATAAGGTCTAGGCATAACAAAGTTGCTGTGCGCTAAGCAATTTAAACCGCTTGCAGAGACAATTGTTGGATAAATTCGGAGTTAACGTTTTTATATCAAAAACGATCTGAGTACTGGAAAAAAGGCATCTACAAAGTTGTTCATCTTCTATTTAGCAAGAAATGACACCTTAATATTAATTTGCACATGGTTCTCATTAGTTCGCAGACTATATGCTACGCATAAAACGCACATTTGTTTGGTCGAGTTTTTCAAAACTGCATTTACCTGACATTCTCATTTATTCTTTATTCCATAAGTGTTTTCTGTCAGCAACAATACACATCTAGATGCTGGTCTGCAATTCCCACTGGAAGATGTTCAATATGGTTGGCGACACACTGGCAAAAGTATCAGTAATTTTATCATTTGGATTTTACCCCTTCAACATTAATATGGTCAAAATCTTAGCACTAACTTGTATGCAGTTAAGTGCATTATTTAATCCTCATCCTGCACGCATTACTTTTCCTGCAAAATTAATCCTATTATCCGAAACCACCAAAAATTCTGAACAGCCAGTTTCCAGTGTCAGGTCCAAGGTAAGACAGGGGTTTCATCCCTCCCCCCCACCCCACCCCCTGAAAAAAAAAGCTTAAGAGTGCAGCATTTTACTTTATTGTACCTTTTCCTTATGTCGAATGAGCTACAATTAGCCCTTTCCAAAGCAAATTATACTGGTTTCATGTTACATTTTCCTTTATTTTACATATTGTTTAAGTCAAATGAGTTTTATCTTAGAAATTAACCCCTTCTCTCAAAAAATTCTGTGTAAGTCACTGCCATTTTCTAACTACCGAAATCTCTTAACCAGCAGAAAGAAGATACTCCTAAATATAGACAGCATACGAAAACAAGATTTCTCGCTAACTGTTAATGACCGCACACCGTAGAGACGATTTTCGATTCACAACCTCCTTTAGAACTTAACAACCAGGTCCTGATTATTGCATGGGCACTTAGGGCACGTGCCCTGGGAGCACATATACAAATAGGTCCAAGATTGAGTTTAAAGCTATGTACAAGGGCACGAAAATTGAGCCAGCTATATACAGGGACTGTACTATATATAATTTGAAAAGTGCCTGGGCACAAAAATGTTACAGTCAGACTTACAACCAACCCTCCTGTTATTAGTCCCGTATTTTTAACCAGTTTTCTCAAAGCATATTCAAGGTAACCATAGGTACACAGCAAAAGTCTTCTATCAAAGTGAGGTAGATGTAGATGACTACATCTCTCAATTATCATTGATGAAACCATACCTCACCGCTCTCTTCCGTCATTTCAATGAAGTCAGTTCACTTATATTCACTTATCACCCAGCCACCGGTCAGCAAGAGAGAAAAGAAAGTAAAAAGATGGTCCCAAGAAGGGATTTTCCTTGACCTCTGGCACTCAGTCTCAGTATGGGGAGGGGAATCTCATTAACTTGCTTCCTCGAAAAAATCGCTAGAAGTGGAACACTTAGTTAGAACTTTACAATATGATCTTTTGCAATTGTTTTTCAACTTTTCACATTAATGATTTTTTAAAAAATGTAACTAGTTCATGTTGGGAAATATAAAACTATGAAACTTTCGAACTCTTTCCCTGACCCAGTTTCTCCTGCACGCGTCGATGTCCGCACATGTAGATGTATGGATCTGCATGTGATAATTACCCAAACGAGGGCCCCTTACTTAACACGTGCTATGGGGCCCCTGGAAACCGTGGGGGCAAGAACGCATGCATGCTGTACTTTCAAGTCACTCTCTTCCATGCGCTGCTGCTAAGCGGTCGACATCCCGACCAGCCAAAATTCAATCTTTGTAAACATGATATTCCTCTTAAAATGTATATTGTATAACCTAGACGGAAAATAAATATATTGTACTCATTCAAGAGCACGAAACTAAAATATATACAATTAATAATGTCGTGTATTCCAGTTTTCGTTCCAGCTAATTTAGCGGGATGACGGAGGAGTTAAACGGACTTACGCCTTTGAAGGAGGTAAGTAATACCTCTTTTACCTCCTCGCTTATTTAATAGATTATGAGACTGAATAGTCTCAGTGCCTTGAAAGAATATTAAAATTTCTGAGGACATTGTGAAACAAAAAAAAATTAATATGGCTTCATTTAAAGAAAGCCAAGTGGTTGAGAAATTAAACCAACATAATTATTCAAACTGGAAATTCAAATTGGAGATGCTGTTGATAAAAGAAGATCTTAATGATCTCTTAACAGATGATCCGCCAACGCCAATAACCGATACATGGCGAAAGAAAGATAACAAGGCTAGAGCCTTAATCAATTTATTCATTAAGATT
>JAWZYV010002112.1:0-16006 GCA_038373885.1 Cheiracanthium punctorium
ATTTGGGAACATTTTCTAAGCGCATATTCAAACTTTTACTCTTTAACCTTTTCTCTCAGAAAATATTTTCGAGCTACTGTCTTGCTTACCTGGAGACAAATGACGTATTCACCAAGATTAAACCCGTAAGTTAACTCAGGAGAGCCAGTAACTTGAAAGGTTCAAGGGAAAATATTATTCACCATGTCCACCAACAAGGGTTACCACGGCATCTGGCACCAATATAATTACAGTATTGTCTCCGAGATTCAAGCCAACTATTTAGGTTAAGCGATTAGCAGAGCCATGTTTGGTGAATACCGCTGTAAGAGCGATAAGCATCTGTAACTAGTTTTTATTTTTGTGCGTGTGTGTGTCCACAAATTACTTTCTTTATCATCTGTCCGGGGCCCATCTTGATTCTAGCGGCCTGCTTGTGCACTCCGATGAGTCATCCAAAGAGGCCTAGGATGCTCACTTATTGGTTCCAGCACTTAGATACGTCATCTAACGGACGAATCTAACCAATGAGGAAACTCCGTAGGCCTCTTTCGGAGTGCACAAGCAGGCCCGGTAGAATCACGATGGCCCCGATCTGTCGCAACGAATCCTCATTTTTCTTTTGTAACACCACTTGTTCTTTTTTTTTTGCAGAATTCAATCAAGGACAACTACTCATATTTAAACCAGACGTGAATACTTGGATGCTTTTCAATGGGCGAGACTCCGATTCCCCAATTCCTCATCCACGGACATTACACCCATAGTGCGCAAAATGGAAAGAGGATTCCAGCAGATCCCTGCAAGTCAGGTGTCGGGGAAGATGGTGCAGGAGGGCCAATTAGACATCATGTGCGGAAGCCACGGCGCAAACGGTCCGCCTGCAATCGCGAGTGCTGCAGGAGGCTCTCAAAATCTCTTTCAAAAGAGATCGGATGGACTGGATTGTGCAACCGTAGAGTTCGAGGCTTCATACTGCAAAGGACGGTGTCGCAACGTGGTCAGACGACTTCGCCAGCACACATGCTCTGATGCAGAGTATATTAAACTATAAAGGCCGGAAAGTGACGAGGCCTTGCTGCGCGCCTCGCAAGCTGAGACCTCTGGATTTGCTTCATTACAATGATAAAACCCCTCCCGAACTTGTTGTCACTCGTCAGAAAGGCATGATAGTGAAGGAATGTGCCTGTGCTTGAGGTGGCGTTTGAAGGTTTCTCGTCGACCGGGGGGGTCAAATGTCAGTTTATTTAAGTTTCATCATTTTTTTTTTTTTCGTCGACTCCAACACACTGACTTGTTGAGAAAGTGGGTGAATGCTTCCAATAAACTATGATACAGACGATATAAGCTCAGGAGCATGTGAAAAGTCACTTTCAGTTTCATAATTAAATTATTTTATTTACACCATTATTTGTATATGTGAAGTGAACATTGTACAGCTTATATGATTTTCTTTTAGTGTTTCTTTGTATATTTTTTTACAAATGCTAATAGTTTAAATGCTTACGCTCTATGAGTTTCTCAATATGTGATGGACATCAGATAACTGACAATGGAGTTATTTGTCATATATAATTATTTTATATATGTTGTTAAAGTATGTGAAAGTCAAGACTGTTGCACGCTGGCAGCTTATTAAATGTACTTTAAGAAACGGGAAATGTTTACACCTTTCAGAGTATTTATTTTACAGATCTGTTTGAGAATTATTTTTTAAAAATTTTAGTAGAATATTTATTGATGTTAAATGTGGAGATTTAAAGGTTTATCTAATTGTTTCTAGCCTACATTCACACGGTGCGAAATGCCTGTTTTGGTTTCAAGAATAGTTACAGTCTTTCATTCTAATGTAAAAGTAACGAAGGAAAATTTCGTAGCTAACAGTAACGTTATTTAAATCAGATTAATGCTCAGTTTGCTACTCATTACATTATAAATAGCTTTGATTTATAATTTCAGCATCATAAACTATTGTCATGAAAATAAGTGTTTATGAAAGTGTTCAATAAAACTATAAAATTTCACGTTCATAGGTTGTTGTTTTTTTTTTTTGTTTTTTTTGTCGGGGTATGCTATCTGAAAAAATGAGAACTCGAATTACATAAGATCATTTCTTATGTGAGAAAGGCTATGAATTCTTTGTAGAGTTATATACTATCACGATACTTAAATTTTATCATTTCATGAGCAGTTACTAAATCATTCGAACTAGAGCTTACCTTTACTTATTTAAAGTACTGATACAAATGGCATAATTCATTCACCTTCAACTTACTTGAACAAGATAACGCATTAATTTTTCGGCAAAATTACAATACTTTTATTTAAGGATTTTTATAATGCTCCTAAAATACACTAATTAAATATCAAACAACAATTTAAATACTACATTAGAGCCGGAGCATTGCGGTTCAGATATTAAATGGAAAGGATCTACTGATCGGCTTCGTGTTTTCAAATTATTTTGCTTACATGCGGATTTTGCAGTATAGCCGGATCCGAATGGCCAAGACAGCATTGTACAAACCCAGCGAATAGATGACTAGTACACTAACCGATCTAACAGAACCCCTACAAAACTAATAAAATTAAAATCTGATAGCTAATTTATAGTTAGATATAGTTCTTAAATTGAAACAGAATTATAGAAAAAAAGGTACATATTAATTTTACTAGAAAAATTTGCTTACATATTTTATAAAAATCATCATTTTAGAAGAAATAGTAAATATAAAATTACTTTGTTTATTTTATAATTTAATAAATTTTTTTTTATGAAAGTGTAGGGAATCTCTGCTTAATATAACAACTCCTAGCTGACCGTTTTCTAGGCCACTTTCAACAATAAAGTGTAATTTTTGCAGCAGCAATTTATTAGAACATTCTTTTTTAACGAATAAGTTATAGAAGATACTTTAATTGACATATGTTCTTTCGTATATATTTTTTCTTATTGAAGTATTATTGAAACATGTA
Organism: Cheiracanthium punctorium; assembly: GCA_038373885.1. Lineage (NCBI taxonomy): Eukaryota > Metazoa > Arthropoda > Arachnida > Araneae > Cheiracanthiidae > Cheiracanthium > Cheiracanthium punctorium. The sequence continues at coordinate 2,956 of JAWZYV010002112.1, forward strand.
ATCGATTTTCTATAGATATACAACCATTGCATAACATATCAGATAAGCTTATAAAAATTTATCACTCTAATAATGCAATGCCGAGCGTCTTATTCTTCTTTAAACAAGTAATATTCGTAAAAGTAATGTTGATTTATTATTTTAGAAAATTATGACTAATACAGTCAATATACCTGTTTATTTTATGCATGAACTTGAGCTATTTTCAGTAAAAAGATTTGTATGAACATAGTATGCAAAACTGGATGGAAAGCTACTCTACTGAAACGTTACTACATTACTTAAACATTACTACGCTACTTAAAAATTACTGAACTGTAATTAATCCAGTTTTTAAAAATGCAATACATTATTGAAATGGTTCGAAGGATAGAAACTGAAAAGAAATAGAAATAAAAATTTTGTCACGCTTATTTTCCGAAATTAAGTTATTGTAAGTTTAATTTTTAGTTTTAACTAAATCAAAACATTCTTTTGCTATTATTCGCATAAGCAAATCGTTAAATTTGTGGCACAAAATGAGTTCACACCCATTACAGCTTTATGTTTATGGGATAAGTATGCTTTAAAAATTTTAGGATATGATAAAGAATATCAAATACATGCGCTTTATCAGGGTATGAACAATAACTTTCATACTCTGAAAAGTTTTTTAAATAATTAATCTATTATTTAAACATATTTATGTCTCGTTAGTATTAATACAACTTACAAAGATAACTAAAGAAATTATTTGCACTGTCAGATTTTTTCCACACCAAATTTCCTGTAAACAAAGCACAAACCCAAACATGCTTTAAAAAAAGAAAGAAGTAAGTAAACTACATTATCATTAAAGGCAATTTTGCTTTTAAAATAAATAATAAAAACGTTACTAAATTTTTCTTCTTTTCTTCGTTTTTTTTCAGCCACTATTGCAAAATTTTCAGATAGACATTGCATTAATACTGGTGTGATAATTTATTGACAATTGTCTTAAAAAGTACTTCTAATATTACATCACATCCTAACAAGTCTATAAAATTTATAAACCATACCGTTAGGTATATCACTCAGAACTTTGTATTAATCGGAAATATTTTAATGTGATAGTTTGACTAATGTTTATTTTGTAACACTTTAATTGAACTTCATACAGCAGAGATGACTGTTAATTATATTGCGTGTAAAAATGTATCCCAGATTTCATGCTTAAAAATAAATTTAGATTGTTGATGCCATACATATTATAAATACTCGTATACATATACCTAGTAAAGAAGTAATATAAGAATATCACACTTAATGCAGGCTTATTTATTAGCTTTTAAACTATTTGTATGTTAATACGCATCCCCATTTTAAGTGTTATGCATGATTATCACAATTTCTTTATATATACATATGTGTTGTGTGTGTAATCTATAGGTGACAATTATTGTTTGGAATCTCAATTGTCAAAGAATCGTTATGGAGGTTTTCAGTTACATTAGCAAATGCATTCATCAACTGTTAGGGACCTTCATTTTTGACATCAATCGTTCGGCTTGAAGCCAAATAGTATAGTTTGATTTATGATTTTAGGATAACGATTACATCTAAATATACGTCTAAGCGATCGTATCAAAATCCACACACATTTATTAACTTTGCCGCAATCTATAATTATTTGAAAAGTTGAAGTTTGTTGACCAGAATAATTTTTGCTACGGAAATATAAGAATTTTTTTAATAAAAAAATTTGTGCGGTAATCGGATTTTTTTTAAGGAAAAAGTTTATTTTATGCTACTTCCTCAGTGTATTGAGAACTCACTAAGATAGCTTTAGACATATTTAGAGTTCTAGCAAAGCTTTCCTGTGACATTTCCACTACTTAATTTGAAGATTTTCGACACATTGTGTTTTTCATTTTACAAACAACGGAACACTTTTCACAATTTTATGTAAAATCTAAACGTTTCCCTCTTGACAGTAGTTGTCACCCAGTTTAAAATGAATCAATTATTGTTGCACCAGTAATAGAGATGTTTAGATAATCTAATACAATACTAATGCATAATTTATGATAAAAATATGTGTATGTAAATAAGATAGAGTTTCTGTTTACATTTTAAATGTTCCTGAATTCAGTGCATTATTAGTCATTTGATATGCAAAATATTTGGAAAAAATAAATATTTTATAAATAATAATGCTGTTATTTAATGTTGTATTAATCTTCTTCAGTGCGAAACACAAATATCAATAAAAAATTATTTTACTCTTTAAATATAAACAAATTGGAAATTCGAGGCGAACTGAAAATAATGATATTGATAATACTGTACAATATGTTACTCAGTGCTAAACCGTGCCTTGTTGAGTACAGTTGGAGGGTTATCCCTAGGAACCAGCACAAAAACTACAAGGAAATTCTGACATTGTCTGAACAGGTTTTGCCAAACATGTCTTTTGAAAGCTGTTTCTCCTCGTATATCGGTGAGACGACCCATAGTATTTGCAGTACAGGTATATTTGGCTCTTGGACATCTATTTTCAAAACGAAAGCTAAGTATTCAATGGTCCTTCCCCCCAAAGAACGATAAAAATATCTCATTAGACCAACTGAGTTAATAATCTTTAGTGCTCAAAATAAAGGAAATGTCACATGATTTTTTTTAAAAAACGTCATTCAAATTATTCGTCTGTACTGATTTCTAGAGATACTGAACTTCGTAAGAGATATGACACGGTCTTAGTGCGCATGCTCAGAAAATCATCCACGGCAGAAAAATCATCCAAACTATGGCAACCCGTTTTCCCTCAGTTGGCCGTTACTCGCGAAGCAGGCGAGTTTTATTTTTCGCTTTTTATTTCTACCTGTTAAAGGGTGTAAACTGAGCATGCATAATATCGTTGAATTATGGATGCAATGAGTACAGAGAAATAACTAAAGTGCAGCAAATTAAAGTGCTGTCACATAACGATGTATTATTATTCCCCTTAAACTTTGTTTGTTTATCAATTCACATTTGTAGTACATCATTCATAAAAACCTTACTTTATATGAATATTGGTATTGGTTGATTTTTAAATATTGGAAAACTGGTTTTTTTCTTCAATCATGCTTCCTATAATGTTGTTGTAGAAGTAAATTATGATTAAGTTCACATGAATAACTTCATTCTGTCAGTTTTAAATGTATACAAACACATATATTTGTGCTGAACAATTCTACTTTTCTTTCCTTTTAAATGTTGTTAACCTTTTACAGATCACATTGAGATCCAGGCATATTTTATATCAGTTTTTTTTTTTTTTTTTTTTTTTTTTTTTTTTTTTTTTTTCACCTGTGATATTTTGTCTTCGAATGCGTTAGTTAAAGCAAATAGTTATTTAAATTGGGGAATTTTTTTTAATACAATTTTCACCGTTTCCAATTGGGAGCATGGGTCATTTCTCACTATAATTTACATTGATTTCAAAAACTGAATATACTGATGGATAGTTTAAATGATCAGTGAAATATTAAGAATTAACAGAAGATTTATTTTTAAATTTAATATTTGGTAAGTTTTAATATTACTTCGTTAAAAAATCTAACTGGGTGAATTAACTGGGTTTTCCTTTTACGACAATCAGGAACGTGACTTCTTAAATTAAAAATAGCGTGAGATTAAAACTACCGTGTTTACTCGCGTAGTAGTCGCCCTTGCATTATAGTCGCAGCCCTGTTTGAAGCAGAAAAAATCTTCAAAATATTTTCCCTACATAAAAGTCGCAGCCACGTATTTCATCTTTGTGTTCATCTTTGTCATTTATGTCTGTAAAAATATTACTATAAAAAGAAAAATGCCTCTTTTTTGTGTGCAACTGACGAAAGGACTATTTAACATATGGCAGATAATCTAGTAATTTTATTATAATACCAGTAATGTTTTAACATTAGAGTGTAGAGTATTGTGTAGTGTATTTCCTCGCACAATAGTTTAATTTCTCCATGAAAAATTTCAAAAATAGTGCGACTATTACGCGAGTAAACACGGCATGCCATAAAATTTACGTCATATCAAAGTAAATTCGCAAAGAAACGATGGAGGAGGAACATGGACGAAACATGGAGGATTTAAATATTTAAATTGTGCATTTACGGGGAAGAAACGAAGTTGAAAGTAATAGGTATTATTAGTAGATTTGTTGCGATAATATGGGTTAAAGCACAATATGCCGTCAGAATATACAGAAAGGGGCACGTGATCCCAATTTTGCGTCAAGATCTTTTTATTTTCAATATTTTTTTGGAAATTCAAAAGGAACCATCGATAGAAAAAAAATCCCCCCAAATCTTTCATGTGCCTCACCCCCCCTTCAAAAAAAGAAAAAATCGTTAAAATCAGTCACACTACACCAAAAGACCATTATAAGTACAAAAAGCAAAAATTGAAAAGTAAATAGTATATATTCAATTGCACCTCAATAACACGTACATTTTTGAACAGCTGAATAACTTCTGCATAGAGTGCTTAAAAAAACTCATGCCAGTAAATATTTTTCAGAGACTGGTATCTAGTGAGCTACGATTTCAGAAAAATATTGCTTTATCTAAATATTTATAACTGAAACTGAAACATTTTGACTCAAAGCGAAAAACTCAGATGAAACGCGCCGAGTAAAAGGGAGCCAACAGCAGTTTGGCGTCTGTATTCTTTTCGCCAAATCCAGTCCGGCGCAATCATGGAAAAAAGTACAAAATACAAAGCTTTTGAAGGATTTTTTAATTAATTTAAAGCATGATATGCGCACATATAACATAAATAAATATTAAAACAATATTATTGTAAAGATCAAACAAGGAAAGTGTAAGATAGGACTTAAAATTCAAGCTTCCGATGACAGCTCGAAAGCGAAACTACGTAAATAATCGTTTCAAAATAGTACTTAATTTCGGATTTCTAGTTAAAAAGTGATTTTTATGCATTAAGTAAGTATTTTAGATTAGGAAAATCAAAAGGAAAAACATAAGACTCATTATTTAATGCTTAGATATAGCAGTTTTTCCGAAGTCACTCCGTTCCACAATGCTAACTCTACGAAGATTTTCATCCATAGCCCGCGGCGGCTGATTCTCCGCTTCAGCCAATCAGAAATTATTTCACTCGTGTCGGGTCTCTGACGGAGTATAGGGTCTCTACTGATTTCTAAACACAGGCGTGAACACGGCGGAGAGGGGAGGTAAAAAGGGTGGGCATCTGCCACCCCTACCTGAATACTTACTTGCTCGGAGCCCCCGAGATTGATTTAAGTTCACCTCCAAAAAATATTCGAAAAATGCTTATGTTGTTTATTTTAAAATAAATAACATAACAATAAATTTAAATTAAAAAATATTATATGAAGTAGATTTTTCCACAATCTTAGTGTAGTTATTTTGCTAATGCATGAAACACTGTTACTCTGTACAAATGGTTATATGACAGAGTAGTTATGATTAAACTTCCTTTATAAACAGGGTTCGACAGCAAAATCGTGTGAAGGGATTATAACGAAATTTGGTATATGATACACGAGTTGAGCTCAAGGAATTCCGAAAAAAAAAAAGTTCCAAAATAGTTCAGTAGGTGGCTTTTTGCAAGAAAAAAATAGCAAATTTAACAATGGAAATGGGTAATTCAAAATTTACGAGCAATTTCAAAATTTATTCAATAGATTTGGAGAATTTATTAACTAGTATGGACTATTTTTTTGAGCTGATGTAACCACGCAAGGCGCTATCTAGAGACCATTTTTGTACTTAATTTTTCAAAAAACTTTGAGAGCATCTCTTGTACCGTATGCTGAATTTCTTAGCAATCTGCTCAAACTTTTCAGCTGTAGAATACTGTTTACCAGGGTAAATTTAACTACTATAAACACTCTGTATATATATATATTATTGGGGGGATGGCATTTTTAAATCTTGCACCCCTCTCACTTTACCCAGCACACATCTGCAAGACCGTACCCAGGGGAGGGTGGTCCTATGGGTCCGGACCTTCCCCCCCCCCCGAAATTATCACATTATCTATACATATATGTGTGTGAGAGTGTATTTATATATAATATGATGATATTTAATAAGTAAGACCCCCCTTGAAATGTCGGACCCCCTCCGAAATTATTTTCTAGCTACGGCCCTGCACATCTGTGTTTCTAAACTATTAGATTCACACATGTTAAAAAACCCATAGCCAATTCCCCCCCCTCTTTTCTCAAAAAGGGTACAGGTGGGCATATTGAACAATTTTCACTTGTTTTAAAATGATTTCCTTTTTTTAGTTATAACTAAAAATTAAAAGCAGAACAATATTTCGACCACTCATAGCTTCATTGTAATTTTTTTTTCAAAATTTATTCTTATTTTATTCTTTTGAAAAAAATGTTAATTTTTAAAACATACTCAAGTTGTCACATTGTGATCCTTGGGACAATAGGACAGGGTTTGGGGTACAGTGGGACAATGAGTAAGAGATACGAAATCAGATGTACTATGCAACACATTACTACTACTATATTTAAATACAGGTTGAGATAATCAACATAGAAGATGTGAAAACTGTTTTTAAATGATAAGCTTTAAAAACAGTTATAATGATGAAACATTTAAACGTTACAAAATTCTTAGCTCAACAATGTTTGATGAATTGAAAATAGTAAAATAACATCTCAAATTAAACAGTAAATGGTAACAAAATGTTTGCAAAAGTTTATGTTATCGTCGAATAAGATCGAAAATCTGCTGGAAATGAGAACTGTGTGTATCAGTGCCGGATTTAGAGGTGTGGAAGCCCTGGGGACACAAAGAAGTGACACCTCTTAGTAATTTTCAAACAAAAGTTAAAGAGTTTTTTCGACTACCTGTGTGAGGAAGTGGGTTCAGCGTTAACACAGTCAAGAGGTCTAGGGTTCGATTTCCGGTGGAGATAGATTTTACCCAGACAGAACAGAAAACTTGTATGAAACTGGCAGCAAGCTTTATTTATCAAGTCAATAAACTTGAATTAAGCTTGAAAATTTCAAGCGTGTAAGCTTAATGCAAGCTTGAATCAAGTATTCAAATTTACACTTGCCCAGCTTGCATTAAGCTTGACATAGCAAGCTGGAATCAGCTGACAAGCTTAATTTCAAGCTTAAAAATTTTTTCTAAAAAAATTTCTTAAATACACGGGGCGCCCGTCGGCGAACTCGCCCTACATATTTTATTTTTCCACGCATTTTCCCCTCTATGCTGAAATTTCAAGTTAATTTAATCTGTTTCCATCAAGCGTCCGCGGCTGGGATAGAACTCGGGACCTAAGGGTTGGGAGGCCAGCGTCCTAACCGTTCCGCCAATCTGCCTCGCGCTGGCATGACTAAAGTTTGAAGTGACTGTCATGGTTGTCACGCCGTTTTCTGGCGAGATCGATCAGTGCCCGATGCCGATTTCTTTCTTTATTTTTCCATGGGATGAATCAAAATTAAAATAATGTTATGTGTGATTTATAGACTCTACTAATAGGGAAATAAGCATAATATAAACTTAAAAGCAGCACACGTTTTAAAACTTTCAATATCGCGACACTCATGTTGGGCAATACTGGCCAAAATCGAGACAAACGACTGATTTTGAAATCAATTTCGTAGTATAATTGTATTTTATTTTGAAGAATTTCCATATTTGGAAATACAGAATCTTTTTTTTTTTAATTCTATGGTCAAGTACATCTATGACGGATGATAAATTATTTGTTATGTGGGTCTGGCTTTCCAAATCAAGCAGTAATCAAGTTGTATTCAAGCTTGACAGTTCAAATGACTTCTCCAAGCTTGCTGCAAGCTTAAAATGAGTTGAAATGTCAAGCTTGTATTAATACGTCAAATTCAAAGAAATGTCAAGCTTGATTCAAGCTTATGTGCTGTCTGGGAAATGGTTTGCTCAAAGGTAAGAATCACGTGACTACTTTTAATCAAAAAGGGCTGAATACTTTATTTTAGCTTTGTAAACTAGTTTGAAAAAGGTACTTCTGTGCAAAATTTAAATTTAAATACCATAGAAATTATATATACAGGGTGTCGTAGTATTATTTCAGTAGTACGACTTCGTAGTAGTATTTCGAAAAAAATTTTAAGCTTATGTGCTGTCTGGGTATTTACTCAAAAATATTTTCTATTTCTTATCTGGTGATGGACTCTTAATATAAAGTCGATATGACTCGCAATTACATTGAGTGTCAGAAGTATGCGAAATGTGTGCAAGGACTAGTTGCTTTGTATCTGGAAACTTTGGTGATAAAAATCGTGACGTTATTTTTTAGTTATTCGGTGTTCATAGAAGATTTTACGTAAAAATGTCTATTTTGGCTCTGGAACTACAGCCCAGGTTGCCCTTCCCTAAATCCGGCCCTGTGTGTCATTGTTCTTTCTATACCTCCACAAGTCATTGGTTCATACACAGTGGGGCACTGTCCCACTGTGTATGAACCAGTCTTTTTAAATAAGAAATCAAAAGCTGTACAAAATTTATCAATAGAATAAAGATCATTACATGCATGCAGATAAGAAAACTTAAGCTTAAATTAAAACAAAGATATCGATTATTGGACAATAATTTACTACTTAAAATCCATAAAAGTAAAACGTGTCTGATTTTTCCAACAGTAATAGTAGAAACAAAGTGGCTGCAACTTCCCTACAAGATGAATTATGGCAATGACTAGTTTCCTCAGTGTTGCAATAGCGGTTAACTAAATCATGGAATTTGTTTTTCTAATTTTTGAGCTTTTAAATCGTAGAAAAATACAAGGGGTGATCAAATGAAAAGGTAGGAAACGACACGGTGGGTACAAATGTAGACTTTATTCAAAATATACACCATAGGCCTGAGCACAACGATCCCACTGATGAACAAGCCGCAGGATTCCTTGTTCCCAGAATTCCTGTGGCCGTGACGAGACCCAGTCCGTCACAGCGTCCTTGAGTACGTCGTCCGAGTTGAAGCGCTTCCCTTTCAGGTGTTTCTTCAGTGGACCAAACACATGGAAATCGCAGGGTGACATGTCCGGACTGTAGGGCGGATGGTCCAACGTCTCCCACTTGAACTTGGCCAGTTCCATGTGTGTGACTCTGGAGACGTGTGGACGCGCGTTATCATGGAGCAGAACCACACCCTCCGTGAGCAGCCCCGGTCTTTTGTTCTTGATGGACTTGCTTAGCTTCGGAGTGTCTCACCTTACACAGTCGGAGTAATCGGATAACGCGTCGCTACTCCTCATCGTCTGAATGTTGCAACGCGAACGCCTGATGGTCCTCATACGGACTGCCGCATCATTTGGACGCCGCTTTTGATAAGAGCCTCTGCTCTCTCCCGCGCATGCTCCGATCCCAGTCAGAGACTCCAATCCCATCCCGCGATGTCTCGCTACGTTCTCCCATGGCGGAATATGCAAATATTTACCTGTTACGTTTTTACGTCGTTTCGTACCTTTTCATTTGATCACCCCTTGTATCTATCGTCCCACTGTGCCCCCCCTCTCCCCTACAAATACTGAAATTTTACTTTTATAGAAATGTTCGTCCATAACCAGCCTCATGAGTTATGATGAGTATCTGCTTACGCAGAAATTCTAAGACACTAAATAAGACAAATAATAGAAAAAGCTTGAAAAACCCTGATCTGTATTATTTAATCAAAGTTTATTGCTCATATAAAACTGACCTGCGCCCAGTACCGGATATCGGAAGATAGATGTTCTTTTTTTAATTGTGTGTACCATGGAGTATTAAGCACTCCAACAAAGAGTCTCCCTTTCCTCGGCAAGCTTGAGTTTCTCTACCAGTCAAAAAATCAGGCCCGGATACACCCACCGGGAACCCGGGAATTTTCCATATGGGCTGGCCACTTTAATATATATTGTATTTATATATACACTTATGTATGATGTGCACGAGTGTTATAAGAAAATGTAAGTGGTCCGCCGTTGACATGAATTTCCCGGTTTAGAAGGATGGATTGTATCCCTCCTTGCTAAAAAATACACTCCTTCCTTGATCGATGTCCTCCAACCCCTCGAAAATTTCCAACTCGGAAATTTTGAAGACAATGCCCTCGTTTGAGAAATTGTAGAAAAGGGGGGAGAAAGCATTGTACTGTGATTGGTTGATCGGTCCTTGTTACCACCAGTGTCGAAACAGGTTTTAAAATTCTCACTTCTTTACCAGCTGTATTTCGTTTTAGCACCAAATTGAGGGTGGCGGCTATTTATCCGAAGAATTTGATTATCTGTGAGCGAGAACGATCCGTCAATGATACTGTCCGATAACATCGTGGTAGGGCCCCAGGAAGCGGAAAGCATGTCGGCATCCACATGGGCGGCAGCCTGTATGGGCAAGGGTAGGCATTTGCCAGGGGCGTAGCTCGGGTGGACAGGCTGAAGCAAGTGCTCCGGACGCTGAACAAGAAGGGGGCACCAACAAGGAAATTGCTCATGAAATCTGTGAATGCAATAAGCTTTTTTTTAATTTTACTTTTGTTGTTTTTGTACATATTGTTTGCATGGTATCGCTTGCTTTGCAATGAAATTCGATGTTTATTTTACATCTTACGTTTAAAGTACTTGATCCCCAATGTTGTTGTGTTGTGGGATTACGGCCAATTATCTGCACGTGGGATTGGGACCTAGGCCGAAGGTTGTGGGGTGCCCTCCGTGGGGGTCTTTTTAAGGGGTCCTAACCCGTATTTACTCTAAGTTTCGGAGGAAACCACGTAAAACTCTGAACGGTTAGGTCGGGGGGTGCGACCTGGTTTTGAACTAGGCACGTTCCTTCTCCCAATTGAGAGCATAACGCACTCGGCCACGGGTGAGGTGCTTGATCCCCAAAACTGCTGCACCTGCATTCAAAATTTACCGGATCACAAAACCGTAAATATGGACGACCACGTCTCTCCTTTCAGGAAGCGAGCAAAAGAAATAGCTCAACAGTTGTCATCACTAACGTCATCACAGCTGAACAGTAAAACAGAAGACCAATATTAAGCTGTGAGACAAAGCCAAGCAGCCAGCCATAAAAACTTTCATATGGATTTATAAAGGTATGATTATTGTGCTTATGAATTTTTAATAAGATTACTTTTCCATAATTTTGTAATCGTGATGGCTCATCTAAAAATCAGGGGGAAGGGGGGCTCAGAACATATATTTTGCTCCGGGTGACAGATATCGTTGCTATCCCTCCGGCATCTTGCGTGGGAAAATCACACAAAATTATAAATAGATATAAAAAGAGGGGATATCAGGTCAATTGTGAGACGTTAAGCAAACCAGTAATTTTTCTGAAATACACCATAGAGAAAAGAATGTACAAAATACTGCAGCGCGTGTGCATACGCGCACGCGTCTTGCCCTGACATTTTGCCCACTGCCATAAAAAATCCCAGAGGCACCCATGATTACATCATCAATATACTCGACCAATAGGAAATGTTCCCGAAGACAGAATTACCGAGAAAATACTGGAACTTTCACAAAAGGTATAGAAAGAGCAGCTTGCCCCTTTTCATTTCAGTTGCGAGTCTTGCTGTGATTATTTTATATACGAAACAATGCTCTGCTTCTTCCTACTGAGGTTTTGTAAGAGACTCTTTTTCGCTCGCTTTGATAAGCCTATTTTTGAAGGCTATCTGAAAATTTTTCATTTTTGTATGCTGAGTTCTGCTCGAGAATTTTCAACGAGTTTTCAGACTGTTAAATGACTTTACTGTAAGCGAAATACAGTGATTGAGAAAGACTTTTGCATTCAGTTGACTGTCGAAAAGTGAAATATTGCTTCTTAATTTCTGTGAACTGTGTATTGAAGATTGTTCATTGAATTCCTTGAACCAATAAAATTTATGCTCCGTCCTGACAAGTGGCCTGATTACTAGAACTTTCCATATGCACAGAGCTTTTCAGCTACGAACCCGAAAACTAAGTAGAGTTTTCTGCTAGGGTGTCCAGTGTTAACGGTGCCCAATGGCTATTTCCAAAACCGTTAGTCAGAGACACATAGTTCCAATTGCAAAAATGCTTTAAATTGTAAAATCTATTATATTAGAAACACAATGGAAGTCAATAAATCAATTCCTATTAAAATTGCGAAATTTAAATTTTTACACGGTCCCACGGTCCTATCAGTTATACTTAGAAAATTTGTCTTAATATAGTTTCACGCACACACACACACACACACAAAAAAAGAAAGAAAAAGAAAGAAAAGAAAAGAAAATCGTCCTCCTACGACCAAAATTCACAGAGTTTCAGCTTATTAAAGCAAAAGCACTTTTCAAGCAGTGAAATAAGGGGTTGTATAGAGAATTAATGTTGTTTACACAACTTATTAAATTTAAAACATCATATTTTAAAACATCATACTAAGGCATTTCCTTCAGTGTCAAAATAGCTTTAACGTTTCCAGCTACTTCCTGTACAGTCAAGGACGTATCCAAGGGGGAGGGGGGATTCATGGGGACTTTTTAAAGTTTGGAAGTGTATGTAGCTCTGTATAAAATATGTCTCCACAAACTAATATATAATTCTAAAGACACTGCCGGATTTAGAGGAGTGGAAGCCTTGGGCCAGCAAAGGAATGGAGGTCCCTAATTATTTTTCACACAAGTTAAACAAACCTTTCTATGACCTGTGTGGCGAAGCGGATTCAGCGTTAACTCACAGCCTACCAGTCTAGTGTTCGATTCCCGGTTGAGGTAGATTTTATTTACTTAGTTGCGTTGCATCTGACCCATTTGGGGATAAAGTTTGTGATTTTATATTTTTAATTATTCGGTAGAAAATTTTAAGTAAATATGTCTATCGCAAATACCCCTCTCTTGTGAAAGTACAGGGGTTGCCGCCCTAGTTGCCTTTCTTAAATCCTGCCCTAATTAAAGACTAATCCTTTTGAAGTTCCTTCTCTTGGTTTTTTGAAGCCTTCCCGAAATAAAATTCTGGATACGTCCTTGTGTGCAGTAGTAAAATATTTCAGTACTCTACGTTGAGTAAGTCGTGGGTAAAATGAACTATAATGAGATATTATTAGTACACT
>JAWZYV010002113.1:0-14975 GCA_038373885.1 Cheiracanthium punctorium
ATTTCAATGACTTGCAGTTATGTTAAGGTGACCATACGTCCTCGAAATTCGAGGACAGTCCCCAAATTTAGATTTTTTTTCATTTTGTCCCCGAAAATATTTTGTCCCCAAATTTGAAGATTTGTATTTTTTTTCCCTGAAAGTTTCCGTTTAGTTTATTTCTTTCAGAAAAAACTGAAGAAATAAGAAAAATAAACCAACTAAAAACGCCATTTACTCTGAGAAACAATGAAATTCGATCTCTGAAAACGTTTGTTGTCATTGTGTGTGTAGCGTGTACAGACATTCAATAAAGTATCCGACTATGAGCCAAATTTCCCCTTTCAGTTTTGTTAATGATTAATAACCTTTCATGAAGAACCATGCTTTAAATATGAAATGGGCATACGAAAATTTTCTTGCCCTCGAATACTTTTTTTGGAGGGTATACATGGTAATATGTTATGTCCTCGAATAAGTCCTCGAAAATATTTTCTAGTGTCCCCAAGTTTTGTTTACATTCGAGGACGTCCCCAAATTACCGTTTAAAAATATGGTCGCCTTAAGTTATGTTCGTTTACAGCCCTTGTGGATATAACCCCAGTAGGAATCAATAAAGGAAATAAGAGTTTCGGGAGCATTTTTATATTTATAAGGCTTTTTTGTGTGTGTGAAATTCAGCGAAATTTCTTGTCTTCTGTTTAGCTTCTTAAAATCAAAATCCTAGATAATTTCACTGCATTAATGGAATAACTGACTACTAAAACTTTATGGAAATTCTAAGCAAAGTAAATTAAATATAAGGAGAAAATATTTTCTTCGAAAAATTTCAGAAATCTGGTTTCTAGGAAGATGCAATCATTTTCGGACTCGCACGCTTTATAAATTTCGAATCATTTATATGCAGTGTAGATTTCACTCTTTGCGTTCAATAAAACACTATTGTATTCATTTTGTATCTCATTTCAAAGCAGATTATATGGATACAGTACTTTAATGCAACCTAGTAGTAAGTACACTATTTTGAGTAAGTCTGCATTATACAGTCGAACCTCGATTTAACGTACTTTTATTTAACGAATTCTCCGATTTAACGAAAAAATTTTTTTATACCGACAAAAAAGGTGCTAAAATGATCCGATTTTACGAATTTTTAGCTTCGATTAAACGAACAACAATCGCTGAAATAAAATTCGCACATAAATCTAAAACTTTGAATTTTTCGGAAGCAAAATTTTAATCTTTCGCACCCTAATCCAAGTGTGTAATACAATAATTTTTTTCTCATTTCTCCAAACGAATCAAGTGCCTACCATAGATATAGGAATAACTAGATCACGCATGACATCGCCCATGATAGTGGCAGAAAGCAGTGTCTTGATCATGGTTTATGGTTATTTTCGCCACTTGTCCAGCATCTTATTTATTTATTTATTTTTAATTAACTTTAAACATCATCATGCCCAAGTCGTGCTGTGCGTATAATTGCACCAACAGGTTTAGGAAAGGATCTGGAATATCCTTTCACAGGTAATAAATGCTTGAAATTGGTGGTATTGAAAATCAAATATCAATTGATGTTCAATAACAGTAGTATTTTTAAATTTCCTATTTACCTATGCTTTTCGTTCACTTTGTGAAGTAATTGAAGGAGATATTGCACATCCTTCTTGAATTAAAGTAGACATTGCTTAATTCATGTTTCTATATAAATATAATCGTAAAACATTTGACCGTACGATATATATATATATATATATATATATATATATATATATATATATATATATATATATATATACTTATTTTAAATTGTATACTTGGCACTTAAACTATAAAAAATGAGATAAATAAAGCATCGTAATTTACTTTTTACGAATAATTATTAATCATATTTTACAGGAAATGATTAATTTTTCTATCATTTTTCAAAAATAACTCTTGAATTGGGGATATTGAATTTATCTTATTTATTCTAACTAGATTTTCCACATTTGAGCATTTTTTAATGACTTTAAAAATTACTAGTTTTAATATTAAAATATTAAATTCATTTTTTTTTAGTTCAACGTGATTGCTTGTTTAAGTCTTTATTTATGTTTCTTTATACTTTAAGTAAGCTTTATTAAGTTAGTGTTTTATGGTAAGTATTTTAACTTTTTTTTTAAATAAGCATATCAGCTCTGTAGTGTTGTATCATTCCACAGTTTAATTTAAAAAAAAAACCTGGCTGGTGACGCAATTTTTAATATTAACTGAAATTCTATTAAATCAGTGCTTTAATTGAATGTACGTTTAAGTTTACACATCCCTGTCTGAACAAACAATAGTACACTATAAAGTGTATTTTTAAAAAGCTATAAAACAGTTAAGTTATGCAAAGCAAAGTTATCATGGGAGGATTATTTCTGATGCTTTTTGTGCAATGTTGTGCACAAAAAAGTGCACATGCTTTGTGCAATGCTTCGATGCTGCAAACTGTCATTTTACTTAATTTTTCTAGATGACTTTCTGATTTTAATAACTTTCTGATTGTTTAGGTTTCCACTATCTAATAAAGAATTGACAAATAAATGGATTTCTGCTGTAAAAAGAGAAAATTTTGTTCCTAATATACATACATTTATTTGTTCAGAACACTTCAGTGCTGAATGTTTTGAATCAAATCATAATCGGAAGTTGCTAAAAGATGATGTAGTTCCAACTATCTTTAATTTTCCAAAGCATTTGAAAAAGGTAAGTTCTAAACGAGGTACTTATTAGGGAGGGATAATGGGAATGGGATATTGTCCCCACCCCACCCCCTCTCAAAAGAAAAGAAAGAAAAAAAAACAGCAAAAGCTTTTAAAAAGTTTTTATTGTACACAGTAATTAATATAATGCCTTTATATGTATATTTCATGCCTTAGAAATTGATAATATACACCTTCCAAAAAAAGTATTCGAGCAAGAGATTAAATTTCCTACGTTGGTTTTGTATATTAAAAATTATTTATCATAGAATATGAATTAGCCTATGTATAAATATGAATTTCCGTAATTCTGTCAAGTTGTGCGTTTTTCAAAAACTCAATTTTATTCGCAAATCTAAAATATAGGAAATTTCTCTCTTGCACGAATACTTTTTTTGGAGGGTGTACTTAATTTCAGAATGCATATTGTTGTAAAAACGAAAATAAAGATAATAGTTTTTTTTTTTAATTGCCTTTGAATTTTTTTCTTCCTTTCCATATTTTGTTTCCACATACACAAAATAAGACTCATAGTACATGTATTTTGATATATAGCTATAATTAATATTTAAATTTAAAAAATCCAATTATTAAATTTTGTTAAATTGACATTCGTGTGTTAAATTCAATTATAATTATGTATTGACAGATTTGGCAGAATTGTTTTAATGATATGTTTGTATTTTAATTACTTCTTCAGGCTTGATTGGAGTTGAACTAGGTTTATAATCTGACATTTTATATTTATTTGACAATCTTCGAATCTAACATTAGATAATTGTTAGATAAAGACTCTTTATCTAACAAGTAAACTAGTTGAATTAATAAAAAACGTGTTACCATGTACTACATTTTATTATTTTCTTTCTTTGTGAACATGATTCTTTCAGAATATATTTCATTTTATAAAGAAAAAAAACATACATTTCAAATCTTATACTAGTTATGCGTTTTACTGTGTACATACTGTTACATATTTTCATGGTTAAGTAAATAATGAATGCCATCTTAAATTTAAGGAAACATTAAACAACTGCTAAACCATTAACAAATTTTAGTAAACTGTTTCTAAATGTAGGTATTTTAGAAAAGTAGTGACTAGGCCAACCCCTGATTACACAAATTCAACGAATTTTTTTTTTAATTCTGTATCCTGTTTCTTTAAATATTCATTTAAAAAAAACAAAAGATACATAAACAATTTTATTTCATAGAAGTAGATTAACTTGATATTTAAAATAAAGTGATTTCAATGAAGTAATATTTTTAAAAATCAATTGATTTAAATTAATGCAACTCTGTTATATACATTGAAATATTCTTTTACAAAGAAAGATTTTTTTATTTACTTTTAGGAACAAAAACCAAGACCGCCCCCTAAACCACGAAATTTACATTATAACATTATTACATTATAACATATTAGAATATAACATTATAACTTTTTGGAAATCGGTTTCTTTTTAAGATATAAAAGACGTGTAAAAAACACGTTTTGGACTCCCACTTCAAAAGGGATAAAATTTCCTAAGTATAGCATTTTTGCTTTAAAAAAAAAAAAAAAAAAAAAAAAAAAAAAAAGTAGAAGAAGGCGTATTTGAATCTCAAGAACGTTAGAAATACATTTACCAGGGAAAGAAAGATCCAAACTCAATCACCAAACTATGCCACAATATTATGATTTTCTTAAAATGTAACACGAAGCACAATCCCCCCCCCCCTTGATATGAACGTAGTTTTCTCTTACGAGATCTATATGACACCTCGGTCTTTTACAGTAGTACTTCCAATACACAATTGATACTTTATTTCAGTTCACATCTTTATACAGAAAAAGTTTTTGTTTTCATTGTGTGCAAAAATAAATATTTAATCGATTATTTTAATGTGTTACATTTTTAGACCATCTAACAGGAAAAATAAACTAAAAATAGCTAGCAAAATATCATAACAAAATGTTTTTTCGTTGAATTTGGTTCTGAATGCGTATTCTCAATGCTTGAACGAATCATCAATTCTGTATTTAAATGTAAATTAATGCTGTTGCATAGCAGTCGTAAGCAGCGACGTTTTCGTCTTTCTGCCACTATCGTGTCGTCTGCTCCGGAAGTGCACTGGCAACAAGTTTCCTCCCTTGTGCGCAATCTAGTTCACTATTCCTATATCTATGGTGCCTACGAAGACAGCGATACATAAACAGTCATTACAATTACGCAGTGGATAATTGTGATCAAATGCCTGGATGGGAAGATGTTCCTAGTAATGGAAATTTTACAGGATATGTGTCTTGCTATGTACAGCTAAGTACCTGCGATAGTGAGCAGAAAGAGAATGAAGATGTTGGGCTTTGACATCGCCGCAGTAATCTCCTGCATCCGGAAACTAGCGCATTACGGCGCGGAAGGCGATAACTGTCAACCGCGCAGGAAAATACTTTTGCACCTGGCTCGCGCTGAAGTGAAGAGAGAATTACGATTCGACTCGCAGTGGGTGTGCATGATGATGGCTTAGCTCCAGCGACCAAATGTGACATGCTTAATTCTTTATCGTTTTCAATATGTAACGTAAATTCATAGAAGTTTTAAAATAAATATAGTTTAAGTGGTGATTTGTGTAATGTGTAATTATTTAATAGTTTTGTATTAGCAACCTTCTAAAGTGATGACCCGTGTGAACAGGAAACTCAACACGTGCAGTATATAATCCCAGTGCATCTGCTTCAAGAACGTATATAAGTGGATATGGAACGCTGAAGAACGTATATAAATAGATTTTCAATGCTCAAGCCGATATATTTTTCATCGGTATATTTCGTGTGTGTAAAAAAACCGCTGTGTGTTGTCGACGTGAAATAAGTTATGTGAAGAACGTGAGCTGAACCAAGCTATGTGTGTTGTGAGTTATGTGAGCAGCTTAAATCATCATATTGAAATATCTGTGCACGTGTTCCCGATGTTACTTATATGATTACGGTAATAAGCATCCGGCTGCATATTAGTGTGCTCTTCTGTGTTTATGTATTGCGCAAAGCGTGAAGTCTGCCCCGGTAAGTGTTTTACTCAGTTTTTCCATGTTGCGTTTAGATTCCTGTGTGTGACAGCCTTTCTTTTACATATTATTTGTATATATTGGTTGAGGTATTGCATTATTATATTACTAGTTCTAATAAATCGTGTGTTAATAGTTTAAATGTGTAGAATACATTTTCCCCTCATTGCTAGTGTTAATTAATTTTTTGTATATGTCTTAGCTGTATTATAACTTAGTATTAGTGATATAACGTGTTATTATTGGTATTATTAGGTAAATATGCAGAACGAGGCTGTAGTTAATGCTGGAGATGCAGCGGCAAATAATGCAATTCAGCGAGTAGATATCAAATATGCTCCTTTTTGGCGTGCTAACCCCAAAATTTGGTTTTATCAACTCGAATCTCAATTCACGCTGGCAGGAATAACTAATACCACTACTCAGTACCATCATCTAGTTGCATCTCTACAACCGGAGGAGTTAGCGATTGTAGGAGACATCATAACCTCTCCCCCTCAGGATAACCCTTATGCCGCGATTAAAACACGTTTAATCAACCAATATGCTGTTAGTGAGGACTCACGCCTTCACGAGTTAGTATCGGGCATGCAGCTGGGTGATAAAAAACCATCCAGGTTATTACTAGAGATGCGCAGTAAGGCGGGAGCTCAGGTAGGCGACGATTTGCTAAAAAACATTATTTGTTCAGAGGCTGCCTGCCAACGTGCAGCAAATCTTAGCCATTTCCAACGATAATTTAGACAAGTTAGCCGAGATGGCGGACGGTATTATGGCCGCTACGGGGCCAATACCAAGTGTGCAAGGTGTACATAACGATAACGAAATTAAATTACTCGTATTAGATATTTCGTCACGTTTGCAAAAGCTGGAAACACGAAATGCGGAGGATAGGCTTAGGCGACCCTCCTCACGCGCACGATATTTCAGAGGGCGGAGTAAATCTCGCAATAGGCAAAATTCCGTTAGTAGCGACAGCTCGTTATGCTGGTACCATGAAAACTTTAAGGATAAAGCCAGGAAATGTTAGGAACCCTGTACTTGGTCGGGAAACCGCTAAGGCCGTCACTCGAGCAGACGGGTGACGGCACACCTTTGATCAATGGGCTATACTTGAGCGATAGGTCGTAGGGATGGACCGAGACGAAAAATTGGTGTCTCGCAAAACAGCCGAAAAGCTTGTCTCGTCTCGCAAAAATCCCTATATCATAATGTTAAAAATGTCTGTCTCGTCTCGCAAAAAGTCGTCTCGCGTCCATCCCTAATAGGTCGTCAAATATGCGTTTTTTAATTGACACTGGCGCAGACATGTCTGTGATGCCGAATAGGACTGTAAGCAAAACAGTACTCCCGGTAAACTTCAGCTTTTTGCTGCGAATGGGACAGTAATTAATACTTATGGCCAGAAGTTACTGAAACTAGATCTAGGTTTAAGGAGAGAATTTCATTGGCCTTTCGTCCTCGCGGATGTATCCCAGCCAATTATCGGTGTTGATTTTTTAAGGCATTTTGGCCTACTAATTGATGTCCGTAGAGGAAAGCTGCGCGACCCAGTTACCAACTTGGAAGCAAAAGGGGACTTAAAAATTAAAACCATTTATAATATTAAAGCGGTAGCGCACAGCTCACCGTTCCAGGTTCTCCTAAGTAAATATCCTAGCCTAACAGACGTGTCATCAACGCTCGACTCCTAAACATGAAGTAAAACATGTAATTGAAACCAAAGGTCCACCGGTGTTTGCCAAGCCAAGGAGGCTGCCGCCGGATAAACTTAAGGTCGCGAGGCAAGAGTTCCAATTTATGGTAAATGCAGGGATTTGTAGACCGTCAAGTAGCTGTTGGGCCAGCCCACTACATATGGTTCCAAAATCTAATGGTGACTGGCGCCCTGCGGGGATTATAGAGCTTTAAATGCAGCCACGATACCTGATCGTTACCCCGTACCACATATACAGGACTGTATGCAAGTGTTACATGGGACGTCTATATTTTCAACTATAGATCTTGCCAGAGCATACCACCAGATTCCTGTACGCCCAGAAGACGTTCACAAAACGGCAATAACCACTCCGTTTGGATTATTTGAATTTTTGTTCATGCCTTTCGGTTTGGCGGCATCCACGTTTCAGCGATTCATACATAAGGTGTTACATGGTTTTGACTTTTGTATTCCCTATTTTGATGACGTTTTAGTCGCCTCCTCCACTCAGGATGAACATATGCAGCACTTAAAAGCTGTGTTTGAGCGTTTTGCTGAATTTGGCGTACGGATAAATCCCTCCAAATGTGTCTTCGGCCAAACTAGTGTAAAATTCTTAGGCCATAACATATCTTCTAAAGGCATCAGTCCGCTCAAAGACAAGGTTAAAGCAATTCTTGAATTTCCGCGCCCCCAAACCATCAAACAATTGCGTCGGTATTTAGCAATGTTAAATTTTTACCGTCGATTTATCCCAAAGGCTGCACACACACAGGGTATCCTAAACAAATATTTACAAGGGGCAAAGAAGAATGACAATAGACCAGTGATGTGGTCTGAAGAAGCCAACACTGCATTTCTTCAAAGTAAAGAAGAACTCGCGAATGCGACCACCTTAATATTTTTTGTTCCCGCTGCTTCACTTTCCGTCGTAGTGGACGCTTCTGATAAGGCCATGGGAGCCGCCCTACAACAGCGAATAGAAGATGCCTGGTAACCGCTTGCTTTCTATTCCAAGTCTCTATCTTCCGCTGAACAGAAGTACAGCGCATATGATCGCGAGCTCTTGTCGATCTATTCGGCGGTAAAGTACTTCCGGCATATGCTGGAAGGTCGATCGTTTACCATATTTACGGACGATAAACCACTCATTTTTGCCTTTAGGCAAAAAGCGGATAAGTGCTCACCAAGACAAACGCGGCAACTCGACTTTATTTCTCAGTTCTCTACTGACATTCAACATATCAGCGGAATGGACAATGTAGTCGCTGATGCACTATCTCGTGTCAATATCTTCGCGTATGAGCAGCCATCCATTGACGTCACTAAAATGGCTGCCTTGCAAAGTACAGATGAGGAGTTGCAAGAGGTATTGGAGAACCCTGCATCTACTCTGGACATTAAACACATGCCGGTAGGAGAGTCTGACAAGACTGTGCTTCAGTGCGATGTATCTACTGGTCGCATCAGACCGTTTGTGCCTCAAGCAATGCGTCGGCAAGTGTTAGAACAGCTGCATAACCTAGCACATCCTGGTGCAAAGGCCACGACACGGTTAATTGCCGAACGTTTTGTATGGCCTTCGATGAAAAAAGACATTCCCCACTGGGTTCAAACTTGTGTCCCGTGCCAAAAGTGTAAAGTGCAGAGACACACTAAAAGTCCAATTGGATCATTCCAGATACCAACTGCACGTTTCAGCATGTCCATATAGACCTCGTAGGCCCTCTACCACCATCAAAAGGGTATCGGTGCTGCCTAACATGTGTGGATCGTTTTTCTAAATGGCCGGAAGCTGTTCCGCTCGCGGATATTTCAGCGGAAAGTGTTGCGGAAGCTTTTTATGCGGGGTGGATTGCCAGATTTGGGCCACCCATGCGACTGACTTCTGATCAAGGAGCCCAATTTGAGTCTTCATTATTTTCCGCTTTGAGTAAACTCCTAGGTGCTGCGGGTTAAGCCCGCATATCTCTGTGTGGATGAGAAATGCGATCCAGAACCATTAACAAAGACTGAGGACAGCTTGCCAACAAATGCAAACAACAGTGGTAAAAAGACTACGCGCTCCGGTAGGCGAGTCAGATTCAACCCGAAGTACCTCTCATAGTGAAAATAGTTTCGCTATCGCTCAGGGGGGGCTACTGTTGGGGTCTGACATCGCCGCAGTAATCTCCTGCATCCGGAAACTAGCGCGCTACGGCGCGGAAGGCGATAACTGTCAACCGCGCAGGAAAGTACTTTTGCACCTGGCTCGCGCTGAAGTGAAGAGAGAATTACGATTCGACTCACAGTCGGTGTGCATGATGATGGCTTAGCTCCAGCGACCAAATGTGACATGCTTAATTCTTTATCGTTTTCAATATGTAACGTAAATTCGTAGAAGTTTTAAAATAAATATAGTTTAAGTGGTGATTTGTGTAATGTGTAATTATTTAATAGTTTTGTATTAGCAACCTTCTAAAAAGATTCTGAAAGCAGAGAAGAGATGATGAAGAAACGGAAGTTGATTAAAAAAGGTGACATTCCAAGAAGCAGTCTGCAGCTCGAATGCTTTAAAAAAAAATTTGTCTCACGAGATTGATGCTGTTGTTCTTGCGAAGTTAGAAAATATCGACAAAGAACATTGGAAAGTCAAAGCAAAGCACTATCAGGGATTTCCTTCCAAAGTGCCAATAACTATGCGTGTATTATGTATTAAATTTTATGAGCAAGTAACATTAAAGAATTTAGATAATTTTAAAGTTGATCGCCTAACGTATAACTCATAATTTTTAAGTTCGTAGTAAACAATAATCATTCTTTTCTTCATATCTATATCTAAGGGTATTTTGCACTGATATTTTCAGAGCCTTATTATCGCATGGGCAAATCGGGACTTTGCCCGGAGCCCCCGGTTCGAAAGGGCCCCCATTTTCAAATGTTGTTCTAAAATATTCTTTTATATGTCAAAATTTTATGAAACAGAAAACAAATTTCATAGATGGGGGGCCCCAAATTCATCAATGCCCGGCTCCTGTTGGTCATAATCGGGCCCTGCCTTGTTTTACGCCTCTTTGGGGCCTACATTTGCATAAGTGTCCAGGGCCTCAAGAAGTCTTCAGAAGTCTGTCCCTCGTCATGACCTCTCCTTAAACTGACAGTCTGGAACCGCCCCTGGGTCCCCCCCCCCATCTATGAAATTTGTCTTATTTTTACTAAAAGTACTGATATATAAATATGTACAAAGCAAGCAACTTTATAATTCCAGTTTTATTTAATAAGCCACTGTAACTTTCGCAACAATAATTTTAAATTGATTTTCAAAGAAAAGAAAAAGGCAAGTAATGGACTCGAACGCGCAACCTTTCACACTGCAGTCAATAACGATGCCTCGATTCCGTGACGTACAGCGAATAAATCAGTATAAGTACGCAGTACTAAATCTTAAAGTAGAATTTTCTGGAAAATACTCGAGCGTGTGCGCTTAATTTGTGTGGCATTCAATATATTAAATTATGCAGATTGGAGCTCCTCCTTGGAAACGAAAGATTGCAGGCCCTGTTCATATGCGTAAGAAGGGTGAAACGCCTAACAGGGCCGGCCCACGGGGGGTGCGAATGTAGGCGATTGCCTAAGGCCCCGCTCCTGGACCATTTTTTTGCTAACACATTAGACCGAGTTTGGTAGATGGTTGTGATATATCTCGGAAACAGCCGAGAAATAAAGCTAATATGCACTAGCAGTGCTAGTAGTAACTTACATAAGACATGATAGAAAAGAGGTCCCGTTCTTGTGCTTCGTCTGGGGCCCCGCACGCCCCTTGGGCCGGCTCTGCACCTAAGAAGTGTGCACGATTCCGCGCATTTCACCCTTTTGCGTAAACGCCAAGATGCTCTGCATTGGGGTTTTCGAAGGCAGTGGCAAAGTCAAGATGTTTTGATTGGAGCGCGGCACCGGTTTACAGCGTTCAAAACAAAATGGCAGCGAATATCTTTCCTGAAAGCCTGGAAGATATGTTTCGATCTAATCCCATTTTATAAAAGTGAAAAACAGAGGTTATAACGATATGCAGGCCAAGAAGTATTGTTGGAAAGATATTTCGGAAAATTTAAATGTTTCGGATAAGCAGAATTCTGCTGTTTCTAGGAGATGAGCAACGGAAAGCTTGAACATCGGGTACAACGATTTCGATAAAACATTGAAAGGCTTTAAACGACACCTTGTAAAGTTAAATAGTTAAGATATTGAATGCCACAAAAATTAAACGCTTACGCTAGAGTATTTTCAAGAGAATTCTAAGGGCAGTTTCAGATTACATCATAATTCTATCCTGGTGGAATAATATGAGGTTTCTATTGGTTCATTCAATTTCCTGGTGGATAGACGTCACTTCAAAAACGAGTTTTTATTGGTGGAGTCTAGTGCTGGTCACGAGGTTGAAACTGCTCTATACTGATATATTAGGGGGGTCCGATTTAGAAAAGATTTTACTGTAGGCCAAAATTTGGGATGGTATTGCCAATAATTAATTAGGTTTTGGAAAACACAACATTACAAAGAGACATGAAAAGTCATTGCTATAGAGGGTGGGGCACATAAAAGTGACCCGGACGAGTGGTTACGATTGGGCGTGAATGTGTGATGCACACACTTCAATGGATCAATGTGATCCACCTTGCATCACATTTACACAATCTTCACTCCTGAGAGCAGAGGTCCGGGCCGCGTTTTCCGAAACCCTCAAGAGTTCACGCACTTGGCGAAAACAGGAGCGCGCCTGCGATTTGGCGGAAGAGCGGAGGTACGCGCGCTTGTAGTCGCTATAAGGTTGCAATGTTAGCAAGAGCGCCACAAGAATTTATGATGTTACTAGCAGTCCCGCACGGCGTTGCCCGTGAACCCCTTAAATTATGCGATTTACAAAATCTGACATGTAAACTGCAACTCCAGATTAGTACTCTAGGCCGCAATTGTATAACAGAATGTGCAGATAATGGTTCCAGAGTTTCAGGTACGTACTTACAAACGCACCACTAAAGACAACTCACTGCCGTGGCCGTCACATATTTCCCCCAGAAATATCGTGTAATTTGCATTAAAATTGCTGGAGTTATTAAATATTTCATCCAATTAAGCAAATTATCTTGTAAAATCCACAATTTTCGATTTAAATTTCTTAAAATTAGGAAATGTTAGGTCATTAAACGTATTAAATACCATAAAAAAATTTCATGAAAAGGTCCCATTAGGAAAAACGCGCCAAATGACAGAAAAATCGTCAAACTTGGCGAGTTTTGGTGAAATATCGCCAAAATTGGCGCCAAAAATAAGTCCCCAAAAATTAGGCTTTCGAAGACCTACGACCCATAGAACCCGAGATTTCCAGAACATTACATATCAATGCAACAAAAAGCAAAATTTAACTATTTAACGCATAGAATACGAATTTTAAACTATTTTAAACCCCAGAACAGCGGGTTGCTCCCAAAATTCGTAACACAGGGTAAGAAAATTTCCGTTTTAGAACGGTTTTTAATTAATAATTAAAAAAAGTAATTAAAATTTTAAAATTCTGATTCTCAGGTGCACATTATCGGCATTCATGGGCTTATATATTCAAATTTTCAGAGTTCTGTGTGCAGTAGATTTGTCTGGAGACCGCACACAGACAGATTTACAAACATTCATTTTTATTATTATAGAGATAGATAGATTTGGCGTAAACCTGATGAAATTTTCGTGCCATTTCATGCTTCTCAAATGCAAACGATTTGTTTTATAGTAGCATTCGGGCGAAACTCGCCAAGCATGGCAACGTAAAAAACGGTTTTTTACTTTTGCGGTTACCACTCACTTCAAGCATAAATCTTTTCATGAGGCCAAAGTTCGCCAAACATGACGATCTAAAATCGGTTTTTAATTAATAATTTAAAAAGTAATTAAAATTTCAAAATTCTGAGCCTCAGGTGTACATTACCGAAGGAATGGGCTCATATGTTCGAATTTTCAGAGTTCTGCGTCCAGTAGTTTTTTCTGGACATCGCACGCATGCAGATTTTCAGACATTCATTTTTATTGATATAGATTGGCGCAAAACTGACTAAATTTCCGTGCCATTTCATGTTTTCCAATGCATGCGATTTTGTTTCACAGTATCATGCTGGCGAAACTCGCCGAGCATGGCATCCTGAAAACGGTTTTTAATTAATAATTAAAAAAGTAATTAAAATTTTAAAATTCTGATTCTCAGGTGCACATTATCGGACTCATGGGCTTATATATTCAAATTTTCAGAGTTCTGCGTGCAGTAGGTTTGTCTGGAGACCGCACACATACAGACAGACAGATTTACAAACATTCATTTTTATTATTATAGATAACAGACGCGCTTTTCTGGTGAGTTAAAACAATGCAATTAGTTTAATATATTGGTAGAATATTAAATGTATGATTGTATGTATAAAACATTTATTTATAGATAAAAATTTAATTTATCTGCTCCGAAATTTTATCCTAAGCACTTTAAAATTGTTTATCGCATGTTCTTTTTGGCGCCATCTACTTTTTTTAACGTAATTATCACAATAGGTTTATTAATCTATTGCTTAAGTTTAATTTTACAAGAAACGTTAATAAACATGTTTCCGATATATTTTAAGAATGGAATTTGTTAAATAATAAAGGGTACAGTTAGAAATGTACATAATTTTATGCTTAAAACTTTTCTATAAGCACTTTAAAAAATGCCAAGCATTTTTAATTTGGTGCTATCGATGGTTTTCCTTTTTTAACGGAATTATCTTACTAATAGTAGCTTTCTTAATTTGCTGCTGTATGTTTAATTTCTAGCATCATATGGAAACATATAGTTATTTTTTCCTTATTATTCAAAACTGAGAACATGCATAAGTCAATACTTCGTTATCAAACGTAATGAATTCACCAAGAAATTTTTTAAACTAATGTTCAATAATAAACTGTCATTTTATATATATTGTTGCGGAATTACTCTGCTACTCCTGGGGTTCGTCGTTCTAAAGTCCAGTTGGTGTATAAAGTTCAAATGAAAAGTCTCTTGTCAGGATGGAACACAAACTTTATTGCTTCTAGAACTTCGTAGAACAATCAGCTGTACACAATTCACAAGCACAATCTAGCAGTAACGTGCTTTTAACAATCCGCTTGGGTCAGAAGCTCTCACAAATGCTGTATTTCTCACACAAAATAAGTCACTTTCACAGGCAAAAATTCAGTGAAAATATACGAGAAATAACACTAACAGTCTCTCAAGACTCAGCGATGAAAAATGTACACACAGCACTTAAATTCAAAGCTTCACGAACAGCGCGAAACACAGCTTTCTTCACAAAGCAAGCGCACTCTCACTGACAGCTCTTCACACATTGAGCGTTCAACTCGCACTGAACTTTCGGGACGACGCACGCTTCTATAAATAGCCGACGCAGGAGGTACAAGAAGTTTCCAGAAAAGTCAATTTCTCGAGGGTTCTACATAAAGCGTGAATTTTGATTACGTCA
>JAWZYV010002114.1:0-15674 GCA_038373885.1 Cheiracanthium punctorium
TAGAAATCACTTGATCCCTTGCCAGACACTTTTCCATCGTGGCAAACCCCCGCCAGACAATCTCAAAGTCTTGAAAAGCGTAATTCTATTACGAGCGCGCTGCAAGAAAGTTCGCGCGTAAGAAAGTTCAGAAGTAGCAGTATAAAATGGGCTTGGCACTTTGTGACAGCTTGACGTACTTCGTCGCGGGAGTTTGCGAACACAACAGTTTTCCATGACTTTGAGGTTGTCTGGCGGGGGTTTGCCACGATGGTAAAGTGTCTGGCAAGGGATAAAGTGATTTCTAGTACTGCGAAGAAGAACCTATAAAAAAATGAAGCTTTATGAAATGACGAAATTTTCGGCAATTTTATACACATTTGCCACCTGTTACCTGACAAAGCCACGATCCTTCAAACTTTAGAGTGGCCGATGGTTCCTACCTCTGTTGGGGGGTATGCGCAGAGAAAGTTTCAGCTTTTATACTCTGACGAAGGTCTGGCGGTCGCTGGCTCTTAGACTATATCGCAGTATTGCTGCTCGCGTCGGTCGAGATCTAATGACTGTTAGCAGAATATGGAATCGATGGGTTCAGGACGGTAATACGAAACGCCGTGCTGGATATCAACGGCCCGCTATCACTAGTAGCCGAGAAGACAAGCATGTTCCCCGCATGGCTGTAACAGATCGTGATCGTTAACACGTCACGAGCCTCGGTTCAAGAAATGGGGTCGCTTACAAGACGTGTCTGCACGAACAGTTCAACGACGTTTGCAGCAGCATGGACTGTCAGTAGGGAAGAAAGGAGAGTTCACCTCAGGGGCAGCCCATGTTAATTGTGGGCAGCCGTGGGCAACTGTATAACTGCTTTCCCTGGGCTGAGCGGGGAAAGGGGCGTGGTCGGACCGGATGTGGGGAGCGGATGTTCGAAGGGTTGATAAGAATTTCTTTCCTTTTTTCAAATAAGGGGACTTGTAATTTTTTCAGATTGTGACATATTTTTTCAAATAAGGGGACTTGGAAAAATTTTCAGATTGTGACATATTTTTGAAATAAGGGGACTTGGAAAAACATTTTCAAATTTGAACGCGCAACCTACAAAAGAATTCATAGGCTAATGATTGTTGTCCATTAGGCCGAGAATCCTTCAGGTATAAAATTGTAGGTGTATTGTGTTATATTTTAGTTTTGAAAATGAATTGGGACTTTGATTAATTTTTCGAAGTTTATTTTTTTATTTATTTAGTTTTCACTACCATTTAGTAATAGAACCAATGCAAATTGAATAAATGTTGCTTAATACATACTTCTAATGTTTAGCTAATTTTTGTATACCGTTTAAGATTATAGCATATATTTAATAAGTAACAGTTTACTAGAATATTAAAGTAGGGTTTAGGATACCCATACATTTTCTACAAATTTCTTCTACTGTTAGGGAAGTGAGAAAATTATACCATAGAACGATTTTACTACCTATAGTTTTTACAAATAATGATTTAGATAGTGTATGAACTTTTTTATCTAAACATTTTTTTTTTCTTAAGAGATTTTTACCCAAGTTTTAATTTTAAGTTAATTAATTTTACAACAAATATTTTTTTTTACCAAGTTTTAATTTTAAGTTAAATAATTTTACTACAAATACATTTCTAAATTTATTTTTTTTTAACCAAGTTTTAATTTTAAGTAAATAATTAATTTTACAACAATTTTTTTTTAATCAAATGTTTTTAATTTATCAAGAAAAAAAAATTTAATCAAGAGTTTTAATTTTTTGTAAAGTAGCCGTTTAACATTAAAGTACAGTTTAGGATAGCCATACATTTTCTACAAATTTAATCTACTGTTAGGCAAGTGAGAAAATTATACCATAGAAAGATTTTACAAATAATGATTTGGATATAGTCTTAGATTCTGTTGCGAGAAAACCACTTTAGCCATATACCCCCCAAAACTCAAGTTTTTGTATACGAAATGTATGAATACGCGTTAGATCCCCTTAGAAAGTCCTCCTACCAAGGCACCCCTCATCCTAAGCAGATACCCCCGCGTGCAGGTTTGCCTTAAAACACAAACAAACAAAGTACACTGCTGGCCACCCAAATTGCAACACCAAGAAAAACAAGAGATATCACAACAAAATTTATTGTGTAGATAACATGTTGACCAAGTAACAAATGATTAAATTTACAGCATTCTATGAAGCGTGGTTCCTGCCAAAATCAGTACCCAGAGTAGCCGCCGTTGTTGGAGATCACAGCTGCCACACGCCTCGGCATTGATTCAAAGAGACTTTGAATGTGTTCTTGGGGTACAGCAGACCAAGCAGCTTCCACACGTTGCCAAAGTTGATCTGGTGTGACAGCTGGGGATGAACTCTGGGTCAGTCGTTGAGCAACCATGGACCACATGTTTTCTATCGGCGAAAGATCCGGAGAGCGCGCCGGCCAGGGAAGCAATTCAATCTGGTGATTGACGAAGAACCCTTGGACAATGCGTGCCACGTGTGGCCGTGCATTATCCTGCTGAAATATGGCTGTTGGCAAGCCCTGAAGGTAAGAAAGGACAACTGGCTCCAACACCTCGGAGATGTAGCGCTGGCTGGTTAAAGTACCGGCAATGCGTACTAGAGGAGTGCGAGAGAGATATCCGATACCGCCCCATACCATAATACCCGGTGCAGGACCAGTGTGACGGTGCATAATGCAGCTGTTCAGCATCCTCTCTCCACGGTGTCTCCAGACTCGAATCCGACCGTCGTGGTGTTGCATACAGAAGCGTGACTCGTCAGTAAAGAGAATTTCATTCCATTCTGTCGTCCACATCCTTCTTTCATCGCACCATTGGCGGCGGAGACGTCTGTGGTTCCGCGTCAGAGGTAGACAAAGCAACGGACGTCTTGCGGACAGACCATTCTGCTGTAAACGACGTCGAATGGTATGCGCAGACACTGGATGATGCGTTACAGACTGAATCTGCTGTGATATGGTTCGTGATGTGACTGAGCGGTCCGTCACTGCCATGCGTACAATCTGCCTGTCATCACGTGACGTGGTGCACTGAGGTCGATGCGGTCGATCACGTCTGTCCGTCGTACCCTCCTGCACCCAACGATCACATATCCGCATCACAGTTGTTTGGTTTCGTCCAATACGACGACCGATTTCCCTGAAAGATAACCCACAATCTCGGTATGCCACTATCCTTCCTCTGTCAAACTCGGATACTTGATCAAAAGATGATCGTTGTTTCCTACGAGGCATAATTTATCGTTTTTTTGAAAAAAAAGCAAGAAAAACACAATTGCTGTACTTGAAACCGTCGAAATCTCCAAGCCTTAAATAGCGCTTTGAGGTGGCGCCACAGGCGCGCTTGATGTGCGTCTGCGCTGAAATTCTAATCATTTGCATATCTCACCTCAGCTAATGCATGTTGTAAATTTCATATTATTTGCATGCTTCCTTCAGGGTGTTGCATTTACGATGGCCAGCAGTGTATTTATCTAAACATTTTTTTCTTACCAACACATTTTTGATAGATTTTAGACAGCGATTATACTAGTTTATATTTTCTATAGATCAATTAGAGAAAAAATTGCGTTTTTAGTAATCCTACAAAACATTCTTACTGTATATCACAAGTAGAGTAACTTGATTTATAGAATTTCAATACGATACGAGTTAGATTGTTTATGTGCGACACTAATTTTAGTTTGACTATGAAAGCATAATTTTATACATGAATCAACCTTTTTAGAGGTCTTTTATGGATGCACTTAGCATATTTTATAGAAAGGTGAGCATAACTAGCACAAACTTTTAGACTGGATAGTACTATTGTTAGAAAGTTGAACTATTGAAGATAAAAATTGAAGATCCGTTTTAGCACAATTGCATGCACAGTTTTATACCGCATGGACATAAATATCTTTCAATACTTCGATAGTTTAAATCGCAAATCATTACTTAAACTAAAAAATACAAGGTTTTTACTTACGTGAAGGGACATCGTTCTAAATCTTCTAGTCTCTCGGCTTGTACCAACATCTATACGGCTAGCTAGACCGGAACATAGAGAAATGATTTAAAATACATTATCCCTAATTCCCGGTCCAACTAGCACATGTTCATTACTTCTTTTTGTCTTCATATGCTGAAATAGGTATATTATTTTGACACTAAAAACAAAACACATTTGAAGATATTAAACGCTTTAAAAGTAATTTTTTTTCTTATAACAATTTACCAGATTCACAATACTATTTTATGTAGGATAAAATTAGTTAGCAAGCGAAAATTTAATCTTAGTTAGAATTTACTGAAATACAAATACCATGCATGCCTTATTTTCTATTAGGAGAAAGCCCTCAAACCCCAGTTTTTGTATACAAACTGCATAAAGTACTTCTACCGATAATGCTATTAATATTAATTACACTGGATTACCAACTTAAAATTTCGCAAAACACCAAAATACAGAAAAACATACATTAACAATAACAAAAAAATCACACTTAAAAGTACAACACATCAAAAGTGCAACTATAAGAACCACATAATTATTTTCAATTAGAATTACGGTATCAACTTATATGTAACTAAAATAATAGAAAATATTACACTTACCCTATACTTGTACACGCGAGAGACGAAAATACTTAAATAATTCGCAAATATATCCACAGCATAAGTAGAGCACATGCATGTGATATCCCTAGTACAGCTGATAAGAAATTTAGAGATAAGAAAGTGCCTTGAGGCTCTACAGAGCCGGTACAATAAGAGTTGGCCAGTTTGCCGATAAGATAAAACCAGGGAGGGTGCTAGGGGAATACCGAATTGTGGGGACACGTGTTTCATTCTACGTTCACTTATGGGGACTTATGGATTAAGATGTTTACTACTTAAAAACATAATCTAATTTTTACAAACGCATTGGAACTTTGTAAAGGATATCTATTGATCACGTATTAAATACATTATGATTATTCTTCTGATCGACATTATACCCTAAATTGAAATATCAAAGTTAAGCTACAACGATTAATATATTTTACGTAGTTTAGGAAAATAATGAATCATTAAATTAATTTCTGTGAAACAATTAGCAAAGATCATTATACTAAAACAAATTATTTTTGTTAAGTTTTGATAAATAACAGTAATAAATTATAGGCATTGCAGATGAATGAGTATTCACGTATAAAATAGGTATTAAAATTATTGTTTAAAACAATTTTTAGAATAATAAACTAAAATTTTTATTTAATAAAGTCATAAACTAAAATTATTAATGAAAACTTGTTAATAAATTAAACATATCAAAATTTTTACACTCAGTTTTTTTATATACTTAAATTTTACAAAGATATCCTTTTAATAAATTCATAAACTAAAACAATTTTTACAATAATAAACTAAAATATTTATTTAAAAAGTCATAAACTAAAATTATTAATGAAAACTTGCTAATAAATTAAACTGATTACTCTAAAAGATAGCTAATCACAACATATATCAGAAAAAATATAAGCAATTATAATACCTGAAAAATACCGGACAACACTCTTGTTGCATGCGGACAAAACATCTGTTTGCTCGGCTAAAGAATTCTTAGGTACCCGTTGCAGGAGAACTTACCTACGCCCAACCTACAAACTCTACAAATTTAACGGCAACTGGTTTTCTCTTATCAGGTATCACAGATCAGATAAGAGATAAGGAAGTGACATGCGCAGAAGACACGTGATAGTGACGTGTGCAAATCCGTGTTGATTGAATATCCGCTAGGTTCGTTGGTAGGATGTACATTGAGTGGCAACTCTCTGTAACAGGCTAAGAGGGTTAGATGATGCAATATCTACTGGGTTAAGGAAGGTAGAGGGCGCTTGGGGAATCACGTGATTTTTTAAGGAATCAGTATAGAGACATTTTAGTTAGATAAAGTGGTCAGGTGTGTGTTGCGAGACTCCCTTTACACTGTGTGCGCCTATACTTAAGACGTGTGTTTAATTGATTTTTCGCCAAGTTTAAAAAATGTCTTTGCTTGAATCGATCGAAAATAACTTTAACATTGAATACACTCCCGAGTTTTATACTCAAAGTGATGCTGATGTGTTGCTGCAAGAAATAATACAATTGCCTTTAGATGTAAAGCCTCTGCAAAGTATTGAAAAGAAAATTTCCCCGAGTTTTATACTGAAAGTGATGTTGACGTGCTACAGCAAGAATTGTTTCAATTACCCCTGCAAAGTAGTGAAAAGAAATTTCCTCGACCCGTAAAGTAATTACTTTTGCTGATGAAGGAATCAATTACAGTTTACCTGGAGCAACAGTCTATGTTTACTCTTGGATACCCATTTTGCAAAAAATACGTGAAGATCTGCAGAAAGTGACAAATTATGAATTTAATATGGTGCAAGTGAACTTTGGCTCTGAAGAACAACCTAAAATTGAAGACGGCAACTAGGAAGATTTTAATCTAGACCTATCATCAGGTGTATGCATTCTAAGTTTTGGATCTAAACGAACTTTGGATTTTAAACCAGCGAACTGTGAAACCGCTACCATTAAATTAGAACATGGCTCAATGTGTAAGATATATCCCCCAACCAACAAACTTTTAACGCATGGTATTCCTTCTGAACCTTATGTGGCAGACCCGCACATTAACCTAACATTTGCCAAAATGTACATTTATGAGCCTTCCCCGAAAAGGGCAAAGTTGGACGATTGGACGGATCATCTTTACCATAGCTTATATGCTTCTGTAAATAGTACATGGCACTTGGAAAGACTTATCTACGTTTCACTTCACGATGAAAGAACTGACTTGAAGATCCATATTAGACAATTTATTCAGAATGCCCAATTAGACTATATACCAACCGGTCAGGGAGTCGTGATGAACCCTTCCACATGGATCGAATTTATTGTAAAACTATTAGATTTTAATATAGGTCATAGCAATAGCTCTTTTATTTGTAATAATCAATTATCTGTATTTAATGATAATGGAAAATGCATCTTACAACAAATTTACAAAACCGCAGATTCATTCACGTTAAATCCAATTTCCTTAACACTTTTAAATGATCAAGTAAAAAAACTTTGCGAAATGAGAAATGAAATATTGGAATACATTTTAAAAACGCTATATACGACGACCCTGCCTCATTTAATTTTAAAATTAAAGCCGCAAAAATGTAACCGCGAACCCCATTGTAATTACGATGAAGCTAAACAACAATTAATGGATATAGTACATCAGGAAATTTTTAAAAACATAGGCCGGGTTCAAGATCATTCTTCGCATAGGATACATGCCTGTTCGAATAGATCACATATTGATGAGCGAGAGGGTCTTATAAGTAGTAAAGCATGGTTTACGGTTGACATGCCGTATATTGCAAGAGAGATATGCGAGAAAAAATGCACTTGTCATTATGACGGATAATTTTTTTCAAACATTTTCATTGAAGACTATATGAAGTATCTTCAAAATGAGCTATTTAATTCATTTTTTCAACCGTTTTCAGATTTTGCGAATTCCAAGGATGACAAAACATGTGTAATTATGTGATGTTATTGGTGTATAACTAGTATTGCGATTGTAAAAAATATATTAAAACCATTGTGATTATGTAGAAAAAGTTTGCTTGCTTCTACAACAGTAAGATTTTACTGATTTGTGCATGATTAATTGTGGATTATACTTTGAAAAGTTATTATTTTCTTAATTGTGTAAATAGTTTGTGTAATTTAAAATATGTTTTTGTAAATAAAAGGTAGAAAGTTAGAAATTTAACAAAATTTATTGAAGCATGTACTATGGAAACATTAATCTACTACATAGAAATAAAATGTTTTGATTAAAATCATAAACTTAAGTGTGATAGGTAAATTGTGTTACATGAGAATTCCCAAAGTACTAATTTTTTATAAAATGAACTTAGCTAAAAAAGTTTGTTTCCATAATTTTATAACTTAATCGATTTTACAGGTTTTTCAAAAATAAAGTTAAGTGAGATAAAGAAACTTAGTATTTTTAAATAAAGATTTTTTAGGTGTTCTTTAATGTAAAGATCTTACCATATTTTACTTGAAGTAACAGAATATTTAAAATCATACACTATGTTTTTAAAACATTAGAGTATTACCTTGGCATATTTTTATAATTTTTATTAAGTAATGGGCTTGAATATTTTTATGAGAAATATCAACTAAGTGCACATGTTACACATTTTACTGATTGAGATGGTTATGCTTACAAATTTTAAATAAATATGCTCTTACTTTTATACATGTTACTTGTTCAAACTAAGTATACTTTTGATTTGTATACGTTTATGAGTTCTCATAAGTTATGAAATTATTTCTCGAAAGGAACTTAGCTATTAGAACTTTGTAAATTTCGTAGAAGTAGTATGCTTAACATGTTTTTGATAAAATAGATTTAAATGTGGTACAGAAATGATCAGCTATTTTAGCATAGATGTATAAACTTATCTTTATGTAAACCTTAACTAATTAAAAGTAATATAATTTATGTCTGTACAAAGTGAGGGACTTAGACTATTTTTCAGAATTATCAAGTAAAGGGTTTTACAAAATACTTAGTAAACTGCATTAATAGATTGTAAGGTGTAATTTTTTCTTTTAGAAGTTTTGCACATTGGTATATTTTATTTTCTGATAAGTCGTTGAATATGTTCTTGAAATAAACTAACATATCTGTACTTTGAAAATTTTATAGAAGTGACGAACTTTGCTATTTTTAGAATGTTACGAACTTGATACATTTTTTCTGAAGTGCTAGATATGTGAAATTGTCTTTTTAGAAACATTGAATTACTCAACTTAGTGCATTTCAGTTACTCTTTCAAGATAACGGACTTAGAAGTTTTTACAAATAGCAAGCTAGTAACTTGCTAAACATGCTTCTTGCAAATATTTTTAAATACCGTTCTTAAAAATTATCAAAGTTGTAACTACTAAAAAGAAATAAACAAATTAAAATATAATAAATTAAGTAGAGACTGTGATTTTTAAGAACGGTATTTAAAAATATTTGCAAGAAGCATGTTTAGCAAGTTACTAGCTTGCTATTTGTAAAAACTTCTAAGTCCGTTATCTTGAAAGAGTAACTGAAATGCACTAAGTTGAGTAATTCAATGTTTCTAAAAAAGACAATTTCACATATCTAGCACTTCAGAAAAAATGTATCAAGTTCGTAACATTCTAAAAATAGCAAAGTTCGTCACTTCTATAAAATTTTCAAAGTACAGATATGTTAGTTTATTTCAAGAACATATTCAACGACTTATCAGAAAATAAAATATACCAATGTGCAAAACTTCTAAAAGAAAAAATTACACCTTACAATCTATTAATGCAGTTTACTAAGTATTTTGTAAAACCCTTTACTTGATAATTCTGAAAAATAGTCTAAGTCCCTCACTTTGTACAGACATAAATTATATTACTTTTAATTAGTTAAGGTTTACATAAAGATAAGTTTATACATCTATGCTAAAATAGCTGATCATTTCTGTACCACATTTAAATCTATTTTATCAAAAACATGTTAAGCATACTACTTCTACGAAATTTACAAAGTTCTAATAGCTAAGTTCCTTTCGAGAAATAATTTCATAACTTATGAGAACTCATAAACGTATACAAATCAAAAGTATACTTAGTTTGAACAAGTAACATGTATAAAAGTAAGAGCATATTTATTTAAAATTTGTAAGCATAACCATCTCAATCAGTAAAATGTGTAACATGTGCACTTAGTTGATATTTCTCATAAAAATATTCAAGCCCATTACTTAATAAAAATTATAAAAATATGCCAAGGTAATACTCTAATGTTTTAAAAACATAGTGTATGATTTTAAATATTCTGTTACTTCAAGTAAAATATGGTAAGATCTTTACATTAAAGAACACCTAAAAAATCTTTATTTAAAAATACTAAGTTTCTTTATCTCAATTAACTTTATTTTTGAAAAACCTGTAAAATCGATTAAGTTATAAAATTATGGAAACTAACTTTTTTAGCTAAGTTCATTTTATAAAAAATTAGTACTTTGGGAATTATCATGTAACACATTTTACCTATCACACTTAAGTTATGATTTTAATCAAAACATTTTATTTCTATGTAGTAGATTAATGTTTCCATAGTACATGCTTCAATAAATTTTGTTAAATTTCTAACTTCCTACCTTGTAGTGTATAAAAGATAAGTATAAAACGAGAACCTTAAATCGTGACCAAGTATGCTAACTTTATCACTTTTTATTTAATAGATTTTTATTTTGCAAGTAATCAACACGCACATACACATAAAGAAAACACAGAAAAGTTTTCATGTTTAAACTTATTTATTTACAAAAATATATTTTAAATTACACAAACTATTTACACAATTAAGAAAATAATAACTTTTCAAAGTATAATCCACAATTAATCATGCACAAATCAGTAAAATCTTACTGTTGTAGAAGCAAGCAAACTTTTTCTACATAATCACAATGGTTTTAATATATTTTTTACAATCGCAATACTAGTTATACACCAATAACATCACATAATTACACATGTTTTGTCATCCTTGGAATTCGCAAAATCTGAAAACGGTTGAAAAAATGAATTAAATAGCTCATTTTGAAGATACTTCATATAGTCTTCAATGAAAATGTTTGAAAAAAATTCTCCGTCATAATGACAAGTACATTTGTTCTTGCATATCTCTTTTGCAATATACGGCATGTCAACCGTAAACCATGCTTTACTACTTATAAGACCCTCTCGCTCATCAATATGTGATCTATTCGAACAGGCATGTATCTTATGCGAAGAATGATCTTGAACCCGGCCTATGTTTTTAAAAATTTCCTGATGTACTATATCCATTAATTGTTGTTTAGCTTCATCTTAATTGCAATGGGGTTCACTGTTACATTTTTGCGGCTTTAATTTTAAAATTAAATGAGGTAGGGTCGTCGTATATAGCGTTTTTAAAATGCATTCCAATATTTCATTTCTCATTTCGCAAAGTTTTTTTACTTGATCATTTAAAAGTGTTAAGGAAATTGGATTTAACGTGAATGAATCTCCGGTTTTGTAAATTTGTTGTAAGATGCATTTTCCATTATCATTAAATACAGATAATTGATTATTACAAATAAAAGAGCTATTGCTATGACCTATATTAATATCTAATAGTTTTACAATAAATTCGATCCATGTGGAAGGGTTCATCACGACTCCCTGACCGGTTGGTATATAGTCTAATTGGGCATTCTGAATAAATTGTCTAATATGGATCTTCAAGTCAGTTCTTTCATCGTGAAGTGAAACGTAGATAAGTCTTTCCAAGTGCCATGTACTATTTACAGAAGCATATAAGCTATGGTAAAGATGATCCGTCCAATCGTCCAACTTTGCCCTTTTCGGGAAGGCTCATAAATGTACATTTTGGCAAATGTTAGGTTAATGTGCGGGTCTGCCACATAAGGTTCAGAAGGAATACCATGCGTTAAAAGTTTGTTGGTTGGGGGATATATCTTACACATTGAGCCATGTTCTAATTTAATGGTAGCGGTTTCACAGTTCGCTGGTTTAAAATCCAAAGTTCGTTTAGATCCAAAACTTAGAATGCATACACCTGATGATAGGTCTAGATTAAAATCTTCCTAGTTGCCGTCTTCAATTTTAGGTTGTTCTTCAGAGCCAAAGTTCACTTGCACCATATTAAATTCATAATTTGTCACTTTCTGCAGATCTTCACGTATTTTTTGCAAAATGGGTATCCAAGAGTAAACATAGACTGTTGCTCCAGGTAAACTGTAATTGATTCCTTCATCAGCAAAAGTAATTACTTTACGGGTCGAGGAAATTTCTTTTCACTACTTTGCAGGGGTAATTGAAACAATTCTTGCTGTAGCACGTCAACATCACTTTCAGTATAAAACTCGGGGGAAATTTTCTTTTCAATACTTTGCAGAGGCTTTACATCTAAAGGCAATTGTATTATTTCTTGCAGCAACACATCAGCATCACTTTGAGTATAAAACTCGGGAGTGTATTCAATGTTAAAGTTATTTTCGATCGATTCAAGCAAAGACATTTTTTAAACTTGGCGAAAAATCAATTAAACACACGTCTTAAGTATAGGCGCACACAGTGTAAAGGGAGTCTCGCAACACACACCTGACCACTTTATCTAACTAAAATGTCTCTATACTGATTCCTTAAAAAATCACGTGATTCCCCAAGCGCCCTCTACCTTCCTTAACCCAGTAGATATTGCATCATCTAACTTGT
This sequence comes from Cheiracanthium punctorium, assembly GCA_038373885.1. Classification (NCBI taxonomy): domain Eukaryota; kingdom Metazoa; phylum Arthropoda; class Arachnida; order Araneae; family Cheiracanthiidae; genus Cheiracanthium; species Cheiracanthium punctorium. Next base: position 12,318 of record JAWZYV010002114.1, read on the forward strand.
CTTAGCCTGTTACAGAGAGTTGCCACTCAATGTACATCCTACCAACGAACCTAGCGGATATTCAATCAACACGGATTTGCACACGTCACTATCACGTGTCTTCTGCGCATGTCACTTCCTTATCTCTTATCTGATCTGTGATACCTGATAAGAGAAAACCAGTTGCCGTTAAATTTGTAGAGTTTGTACGTTGGGCGTAGGTAAGTTCTCCTGCAACGGGTACCTAAGAATTCTTTAGCCGAGCAAACAGATGTTTTGTCCGCATGCAACAAGAGTGTTGTCCGGTATTTTTCAGGTATTATAATTGCTTATATTTTTTCTGATATATGTTGTGATTAGCTATCTTTTAGAGTAATCAGTTTAACAAGTTTTCATTAATAATTTTAGCAAGTTTTCATTAATAATTTTAGTTTATGACTTTTTAAATAAATATTTTAGTTTATTATTGTAAAAATTGTTTTAGTTTATGAATTTATTAAAAGGATATCTTTGTAAAATTTAAGTATATAAAAAAACTGAGTGTAAAAATTTTGATATGTTTAATTTATTAACAAGTTTTCATTAATAATTTTAGTTTATGACTTTATTAAATAAAAATTTTAGTTTATTATTCTAAAAATTGTTTTAAACAATAATTTTAATACCTATTTTATACGTGAATACTCATTCATCTGCAATGCCTATAATTTATTACTGTTATTTATCAAAACTTAACAAAAATAATTTGCTTTAGTATAATGATCTTTGCTAATTGTTTCACAGAAATTAATTTAATGATTCATTATTTTCCTAAACTACGTAAAATATATTAATCGTTGTAGCTTAACTTTGATATTTCAATTTAGGATATAATGTCAATCAGAAGAATAATCATAATGTATTTAATACGTGTTCAATAGATATCCTTTACAAAGTTCCAATGCGTTTGTAAAAATTAGATTATGTTTTTAAGTAGTAAACATCTTAATCCATAAGTCCCCATAAGTGAACGTAGAATGAAACACGTGTCCCCACAATTCGGTATTCCCCTAGCACCCTCCCTGGTTTTATCTTATCGGCAAACTGGCCAACTCTTATTGTACCGGCTCTGTAGAGCCTCAAGGCACTTTCTTATCTCTAAATTTCTTATCAGCTGTACTAGGGATATCACATGCATGTGCTCTACTTATGCTGTGGATATATTTGCGAATTATTTAAGTATTTTCGCCTCTCGCGTGTACAAGTATAGGGTAAGTGTAATATTTTCTATTATTTTAGTTACATATAAGTTGATACCGTAATTCTAATTGAAAATAATTATGTGGTTCTTATAGTTGCACTTTTGATGTGTTGTACTTTTAAGTGTGATTTTTTTGTTATTGTTAATGTATGTTTTTCTGTATTTTGGTGTTTTGCGAAATTTTAAGTTGGTAATCCAGTGTAATTAATATTAATAGCATTATCGGTAGAAGTACTTTATGCAGTTTGTATACAAAAACTGGGGTTTGAGGGCTTTCTCCTAATAGAAAATAAGGCATGCATGGTATTTGTATTTCAGTAAATTCTAACTAAGATTAAATTTTCGCTTGCTAACTAATTTTATCCTACATAAAATAGTATTGTGAATCTGGTAAATTGTTATAAGAAAAAAAATTACTTTTAAAGCGTTTAATATCTTCAAATGTGTTTTGTTTTTAGTGTCAAAATAATATACCTATTTCAGCATATGAAGACAAAAAGAAGTAATGAACATGTGCTAGTTGGACCGGGAATTAGGGATAATGTATTTTAAATCATTTCTCTATGTTCCGGTCTAGCTAGCCGTATAGATGTTGGTACAAGCCGAGAGACTAGAAGATTTAGAACGATGTCCCTTCACGTAAGTAAAAACCTTGTATTTTTTAGTTTAAGTAATGATTTGCGATTTAAACTATCGAAGTATTGAAAGATATTTATGTCCATGCGGTATAAAACTGTACATGCAATTGTGCTAAAACGGATCTTCAATTTTTATCTTCAATAGTTCAACTTTCTAACAATAGTACTATCCAGTCTAAAAGTTTGTGCTAGTTATGCTCACCTTTCTATAAAATATGCTAAGTGCATCCATAAAAGACCTCTAAAAAGGTTGATTCATGTATAAAATTATGCTTTCATAGTCAAACTAAAATTAGTGTCGCACATAAACAATCTAACTCGTATCGTATTGAAATTCTATAAATCAAGTTACTCTACTTGTGATATACAGTAAGAATGTTTTGTAGGATTACTAAAAACGCAATTTTTTCTCTAATTGATCTATAGAAAATATAAACTAGTATAATCGCTGTCTAAAATCTATCAAAAATGTGTTGGTAAGAAAAAAATGTTTAGATAAATACTTTGTTTGTTTGTGTTTTAAGGCAAACCTGCACGCGGGGGTATCTGCTTAGGATGAGGGGTGCCTTGGTAGGAGGACTTTCTAAGGGGATCTAACGCGTATTCATACATTTCGTATACAAAAACTTGAGTTTTGGGGGGTATATGGCTAAAGTGGTTTTCTCGCAACAGAATCTAAGACTATATCCAAATCATTATTTGTAAAATCTTTCTATGGTATAATTTTCTCACTTGCCTAACAGTAGATTAAATTTGTAGAAAATGTATGGCTATCCTAAACTGTACTTTAATGTTAAACGGCTACTTTACAAAAAATTAAAACTCTTGATTAAATTTTTTTTTCTTGATAAATTAAAAACATTTGATTAAAAAAAATTTGTTGTAAAATTAATTATTTACTTAAAATTAAAACTTGGTTAAAAAAAAATAAATTTAGAAATGTATTTGTAGTAAAATTATTTAACTTAAAATTAAAACTTGGTAAAAAAAAATATTTGTTGTAAAATTAATTAACTTAAAATTAAAACTTGGGTAAAAATCTCTTAAGAAAAAAAAATGTTTAGATAAAAAAGTTCATACACTATCTAAATCATTATTTGTAAAAACTATAGGTAGTAAAATCGTTCTATGGTATAATTTTCTCACTTCCCTAACAGTAAAGAAATTTGTAGAAAATGTATGGGTATCCTAAACCCTACTTTAATATTCTAGTAAACTGTTACTTATTAAATATATGCTATAATCTTAAACGGTATACAAAAATTAGCTAAACATTAGAAGTATGTATTAAGCAACATTTATTCAATTTGCATTGGTTCTATTACTAAATGGTAGTGAAAACTAAATAAATAAAAAAATAAACTTCGAAAAATTAATCAAAATCCCAATTCATTTTCAAAACTAAAATATAACACAATACACCTACAATTTTATACCTGAAGGATTCTCGGCCTAATGGACAACAATCATTAGCCTATGAATTCTTTTGTAGGTTGCGCG
>JAWZYV010002115.1:0-15491 GCA_038373885.1 Cheiracanthium punctorium
TTAAAAAATACTTTGGGTAGGCCCTAAAATATGGTTAATCTGTAACATAATATATTTTCTTCAAAACGAAAATAGTGATCATTGAAGAGATTGGTTTGCCAAAGATTTTCCCTTTTTATATTTACTTAAACATTCCCTTTTTAACCCTTCAACGCGCAGTGTTCCCGCTCTGGGAACACGCAACTCTGACGTTTTAACTGTTGCCAGTCACGAAGAATAGATTGGATTTCTATCAAACGAATAAAAATAGATATAAAACGATATAAAAATAGTTGCGGGTGACATAGCTCCACGAGAATCCTTTTACTTTTTAGCACGTCATTTCCCATAAAAATTGTCACGATTATTTTTAACAGCACTGACATCTGCTGAAAAATGGAAGAATGCTACAGCAGCCGGATAGATTGCCCAATGCTGAAAAAAGGGCAGCCGTTGCCATCACTCGACTTAACTACCAGCAAGATGGCGGACGATCGAAACGTTCATTGCGTGCCACAGATTTGGAGACCCTTTTTTGACGCAGCTGCCTGTGCGCGGGCACAGCCAGCTGTCGTAAAAAAGGGTCTCTAGATCTGTGGCACGCGATGAACGTTTCGATCGTCCGCTATCTTGCTGGTAGTTAAGTCGAGTGATGGCAACGGCTGCCCTTTTTTCAGCATTGGGAAAAGGTTGCACTCAAAGGGTTAAACATACAGATATTTGCAATAATTTCCTTGAAGTGAAATTTATGATGCCATATTCATGTCAAACCAATTCATTTTCTGTAATACTTGCTTAGAAGTTACAGAGTTTGCTTAGAAGATATAGTTAATACGATACTCGATTTTAATATATATTTTTTAAGATCTTATTTCCCTTGACGACTGAGTTATCATGTACTCAGGTACTGATTATTAAGGGATGTGGATCGTAACAGAGCCAATTTAAAATATTTTCATCGTTTATACCCTCGCGTTTAGTCATTAAGTCATTAGTTTTATAAATAGTTGTTAATAATTTGTACCTAATTATTACTGGAGTATATTTTATTACTAATAATTTAGTCTGAATGAATGTATTAGTAAATAAAATTAATTTTATTTAATAAATTAATCTTTAAAAGTAACATTTTGAGAGCAATTTTCAAATCTGATTTGAATGTGCAATTTTTTCCTTGAAATGCAGTCCTTTACTTATGAAATTAATTTCCCCTTACACATGAAATCGTTTTTGAGAAGCCCTGTACAGAAGAAATCATTCGAAATTTGTTTCGAATCGAAAGAGGAAGTTGTTCAACTTCCTCTCGTGATTCGATGACCAATTATTCAATACCTGATAGGGATACTGAATGTCCAATATTTAGCTGAAATAGAAATGGTGCCAACGTAGCTATAAGTACAGATATGTTAAAAGTAAAATCCAACCTAGGTAAATGTAACAATTGATAAAATTTAAAGAAAACAGCTGTTTCAGGTCTAGTGAAAAGCCCCACGTGATTTTTCCCTACAGAAAGCCGTTGGAAAGTGGTTTAAGTCAGCATATATTTATCTTCATATACCTGACACTTTTTAGGATAATAATTATCAAATTTTGTGAAGTACCTCATTAGGCATTGACTCACATTTTACTAACTGAGAATTTTTTTTTTGTAAGGGGGGGGGCTATATAAATTTATAAAGTGTAACTGTTTGAAAATTAATTAAAGGATTTTTTTTTTTAACATAGCCTTTTTCCTGCGTTATTTCTTTGAATATTTTTTTCAATTTACACTGTCCACTTTTACCTAACATTTAAAGAATTAAAGTTTGTTAACATCTTTTTTCGGGACACCCTGTATATTCCAAACCAGCAAAATATCATGTTCTTTTTCACTGACATGTACTATCTATATTATTTGAGATACTGGTTAATTGGATACTTGACTCCAGAGACCAAATGGCTGGCTCGCATATAGGCGGATGAAGATCTTTCGGTTTGAACTGAATCTTAAAACAGCTTCTTAAAGAATTTAAAATTGGGAATCTAAAACAGATCATATTTGAGGAAGAGCTTTATTTCGTCAGATGAGAGAGTATCTAATAAGCGACAAATATCGATAAATTTCAGCCGACTGGCTTTTAAAAACTGTCAGTCGACAGTTTTAAAATCCGTATGTACTATGTACTTATTATCAAAACTAAAATAAAAATTAACATGTCGCATATTAAACTGAAATACTTGATGTACAGCGGAAGTTACTTTGTAAAGTCGCTTCTGTCAATACAATTTTCACCGTGCGTAAATCCCAGGGCTTCCCAATAGTCTAAAAATAGATTAGCTTTTTTTTTTTTAAAGAAAAAAAAAACCTGACAACATTTTAAAAGCTCAATGTACAACACAGGAGCTTTCCGCTGAAATTATCAAATGTTTTTTGATTACGGAAGTCTGACATTCACATCAACTCACCTGAGCCTCTAGTTCGGAATTCGTGACCTGTAGGCTGACTGTGGCAATGTCTTAGTGGGAACCCAAAGTGGGATAGAGCGCCCGATGCAGTGGCTTAACACTCCCACGCCGGGGCTGACGTAAGGGCCGCCCATGCGCACGCTTCGGATAAAATCGATCAGTTCGTTTTATTTTCTCCCAAACTAACGAAGCACAATTCCCATCGGTGAAGTGATGGACACTTCTTTACCTGTATGAATAGGTCCCGTTTTGGTGAAGAATGACCAAAAAGAACGATTTCTGAATCCCCCCCCCCTCTCCCCTCTTTCTTTGAACGAAGGTTTTCAAACTTTTAGCAAGTTGCCCCCTCTCTTACTTTTCAAGTAAAATCTGTCATCCACCCATCCTAAACCATAAAAATATGCTGTATTACTAAAAGCAGATTTTTTTTTTTAAACACAATTTTGACCACTGCTGTATTTTTATGTTGAAGTAATCTAAAATATTTATTTTTAAAAAAATATTAAACATGTTCTTGGATTTTACATCGTTTTATTGTCAAGAGATACAGTGTTGAAGTTTTAATAAAGATATGAATAGTAATTTTTAAAAAAATCTGGAGTGACTCCACTCGACTTTCCGAACACTTACGATTAATAAAGTAATTAAAAAACTTTGTAAAAAACACACATAAGAAGTAAAAGGAAAGAGGATACGCTCAAAAATTTCGCTTTCAAAGTCATTTTTAAACCTGTTAATAAACTTAAATTTTCTTCCCTTAAAGATCCTATTCCTACTGAGAACCGTTGGGGTGTTTATTATATTCCTTGTGAATCTTGTGATTTGGGCTATATTGGTCAGACCAGAAGAGCTCTCAAATTTAGGCTCAAAGAGCATGAGAGATATGTCTCTAAGCACGAACTTTCCAAATCTTCTATTGCCTCACATTGTTGGAATTCCAATCATCGATTTCAGTTTTCTAAGGCTAAGATTTTATGCACTCCTCAGTCTTTGTCCCATCTGGATTTTTTGGAAGGTTTTTTCATTACCCAGCACTTAGATCGTCTTGTGAACGATGGTTCTTCCGTTCCTTTCGTTCATTCTGCTTGGAAATTGCTGTTGTAAGGTTCTTTTCACTTTCTTCGTCCACCCCCCCTTTTTTTCCCCCTGTTTCTTTATTGTGTATGTACGTGTGTTACTGTCTTTCTTTTTCGTTTTTATTTAAAAAAAATATTTATATATATATTTATTGTGCTGTCCTGTTCGTGGTTTTTATTATTAAAAAAAAACGTGTGCTATTTGTTTTTTTGTTTGTTTGTTCTGTTTTCTCTTTTTTGTGTGTGTGTTTTGTACTTGTGTGTTCCCTTTTTTATTATTTTTCTTAATTCCTTTTTTATTTCTGTATTTTTTGTGCTTCTTTCCTTTCCTTTTTATCCCCCTTTTTTAATTTTTTTTTCTCCCCTCTCCATGGTTTTGTTCGACTTTTCTTTGCCCCTTGTGGCAACATCTTGCTTGTTTTTTCTCTTTTCAGTTCCCTGTGTTCTTTACGTCGAAGGGCTTGGACTGAAGAAGTTCAAAACATTTTTTGAACGAAACGCGTATCCTCTTTCCTTTTACTTCTTATGTGTGTTTTTTACAAAGTTTTTTAATTACTTTATCGTTTAACACCAGTATTTTGAGTGTTTTTTCACTTACGATTAATATCATTACCAATCATTAAAATAAATTTTAATGGATGAATAATTCAAACATATATACCAAATTGAAGCTCAATCGAATGTACCGTTTAAACGCTTAGCGCACTATCAAAAATCTCCCCCCCCCCTCATAGGCCATAATGTAAAAGAAATCTTTGCCGTAGCCCTGTAGAAAAACTATAAGTCCTATACACATCAAAATCAATACCTGTCTTACGATGGTGGTTTATAACATGTATACCCAATTTGAGCTCAATGGAAAGTACCGTTTAAACGCTAGCGCACTTTCAAGAATTCCCCCCCACAGGCCATAATGTAAAAGAAATCTTTGTCGTAGCCCTGTAGAAAAACTATAAGTCCTATACACACCAAAATACAATACCGGTCTTGCGACGGTGGTTTATAACATATATACCCAATTTGAGCACAATCGAATACCCCGTTTAGGAGCTAGGAGCATTAGGAGCATACACACAAACACACATACACACACACACACACACACATACACACACACACATACATACACACATACATACATCTCGTAAAAATAGCATAAATGAATTCAGAAGACCTCAAAACGTGTCAATATACCAAAATCTCGAAGTCAAATTTTTTCACGATTACAATACTTTCCTTACATGGTACATGTTCGGAAAGTAAAAAAACTCAGGTAATCACTTCTGTTGAATCTACCGCGGGATTTATTAACGTAGGATTACTTATCCTTGCTTACCCCCTTTTTTAATAACCTTTAGAATCTACCTGCTTAAAATAGATAGACAAACCAGCAACATTATTCTTTCGCAAAGCTCAAAAATCAAAACTGATTGATTGATTGTTTATTTTGTAAACCTACCCAAGGGGCATCTGCTTACGGGGAGGTTGTGCCTTGGTCGGAGGACTTTTTAAGGGGTTCTAACGCGTGTTCATATTACATCTTTAGAAAACTGACCAAACTTTTAGACCATTAAATCGCTCAGCCATTACTTACGCTCAGCCGGGCCCGAACGCGGGACCTTTACACTTCAGCCGTTTACCATGTTCAGTGGCTTATCCACTCGGCCATGGTGCAGCGCAAAAATTAAAAAAATAATAATAGTAGTAATAAGAAAATTATGCATATTTTGCTGCAACAAATATTTGTTGTTTTATTTTAAACAATTAATTAATTCCCTTCTTGTTTTCGCATGCAGATATTTTGAATAAAAATAACGACTCAAGATTATTATTTTTTCTCTAATGGCCGGTCTCTGCCTTAGAAGGTTTTGGCCACTTTATTATAGGGGCACCTAGTAGGTGGACCAACGTCGCCCCCCTATGAAGGGACGGACAAATGACAGCCACGCCCAGTCGGGGATCGAACCCCGACTGCCGGACTCGAAACCGTAGTATGGTGCTTTACCCACCATACAACCCGGTCGACTACGACTCTAGATTATTTAGTTACTTTTAGGAATGGCATTTCTGTCCATTGTTTAGATTAAATAATCTATCATTTTATGTGGCTTAAAATCGCCAATCATGGCAACCACGATATATATATATATATATATATATATATATATATATGTATTTCTTTTTGTTATTATCTTCTAAAATAATTGGAATTTCAGAATTTAAATCAGCTGGCTGACATTCCTGAATTTTTCTCGATTTCTTTTTATACCTATCACTTGTTTGCATGTAGTCTTGGCTCTTGAGTAAATCGCGCGAAAGAATATCTTGAAAAAACCCTATAACTTACAACGACATTGAAAAAAATTTTTTTTTCTTTACATAGGACCGTCATTAAGGAACATAATCTTACAATAAAACTTAAAATTGAATACGCTGTTACATTCAGCTGAAGACGTATTTGTTAATAGCAAATTAAATGATAACAATGGAGTTTAAAGTGCGACATATTTTCTATATTCCAATGGACGTGAATTTTAGACATTAGCAAACACAAAATTTCTTCCCCCACACGAAAAAAAAAAAAAAAAAAAAGGGCGGGGGAAGAAAAGAAAAGAAAAATGGTTGTCATTTTTCGTGTGATAGTGCATGATATGATGGTACATTCTGAATATTTTACAGGTCAGTACAGATGTATATAGTTTACTTTTGCAAAAGTTGAAGAACCGTATGATATTCGTTATTATTTTGAATAACAGCTTTTAAAATATATAAGAAAAGTCTTGAACTACAGTTACATTACGAAAAGAAATACGAAGAGAAATTCAGAAGAAAAAAGGTGGAACTGTAGCTTTTCAGAGAGGAAAAACTATTGTCCTCTCTTTGTCAAAGTGGATGGGTAAAAAATATTTTCATAACTCTCTGCAATTCGTAATACTGAATCGGAACGCAAAGTTCAAATCTCCTCTGAAATGTAAGAAAAACCAAAAATCATTATGAGCTATGATAATTTTTTATAGTAGATCGATCGCATGAATATCAATTTGGAAAAATTCGAAATAAAAAAAAGAGAGGTGGTGTGCAGGAATATATCACGGAATCCAAAATATTTAAAATCGAAAACATTTAATTACAACGTTAGCCATTTATTTGCCCAATTTAGATATTTCATGGTATCGAAATGACTCAAGTGCACGAAACGCGACATAGGGGTGATCTTCGGGACGGGGTCATCTGATAAACTCGACAAAATGTTTAAAGAGTGTTTATCGTTGTTGGTGAAATGAAACAAACACATAAAGAAATTGAAACAACACAAATTGAGACATGTCGAAAGGATCTTTGACAGCCTTATCTAATGGCCCAAATGACGTGTTTGCCATTACACTTGGTCATTTCTTTATTGGAAAATCATTGTCAAATAGCTCTAGTTGATTCTAAAGATCAGACTGTGATAGTGCTTGGCGCAAGGCTCAAAACTGCTTTCTTTAATTTTTTCAACATTTAGAATGATAGGTTACACTTGGGTTCAAGACAGGAAAGTAGAAGAGGTAGAAAAAATCTGAAACACTTTCATATTTTAAATACGCTCAAAAGTGCTATATTTAACATATAGCACTTAATTGCTACACGTTAAATATACAAATATATATACATATATATATATATATATATATATATATATATAAATGTATAAAAATAACTGTTAAAGCGCTTTATGCTAATATTTAACATATATCACTTAGGATTCTTAACTAAGCGTATCATAATCCATGCGTCGCCTCTATTTTCTTCCTTATTCCATTAAGCTGGAGAGTGCAATATTCATGAGTGTGCGATATTTTTCTTCCTTGTTCCATAAGGGAAAAAAAACAAAAAAAAAAACACTTCTTTGAAATCAATATTAAAATCGCCTACTTAAAATGCTTTACAATTCTTCGCCAAGCACATTCTAATTATACTTCACCTTTATAAATACTATTTGGAATGTGCATCATAACTAAAGTGACCATACGTCCAGTTTTTAGGTGGCTTGTCCCGTTGTCCCCAAGCACAGCTTTGGGACACCGTAATGTTCCGTTTTTAGAAAATGTCCCCTGCAATGTCCCGTTTTTAGAAAGAGAGCAACCCACTGTAACGATTTTAATAAAGGCCGCTAAAAATCTAAAATCATCCAACGGCAGTGTCTGTAAAAATAAATAAATAAATAAATAAAATATAAATAAAACTGACCTCCCTATCTCCTCTCTCGAGACGCAAAGAAACGCATTGGGTGGGATGTATTGTTTGTGTTTGTTCTTTTAATGTTCATTTTTTGTCAATTATTTCAATTTAATTTTTATTTCTTTTTTAAAGTCCTGTTCCTCTTTTGCTTATTCCTCCCTCGATCTCCACTTTATTTTCCCTTTTCACTCTGTTTTCTAAGAATTTTCCTTCCGAATGACAACTTCCTTTTTTCTGTCTGTCCTTTTGTTTACATTTTTCACTTTCCTGTCTTGTGTCGGATGGTGTTTTTGAAGTCGAAGAAGGGCCTAACACTTGTACCACTCGAAAAAACGTACGTCTTGCACTATTTTTTATATAGTACTAGCTGCGTGCCCGTTCTCCTCACGGTAGGGAACGAAACTTTTTCTTACATGTATAGTTCGAATTGATTCAAGTGATTCGAATAATTCGTGAATTCGTATAATTCGAATTGATTCAAGTGATTCGAATAATTCGTGAATTCGTATAATTCGAATTGATTCAAGTGATTTGGAATCTAAAAATAAGCAAAATGATTTAACTCGTTGGCGTAAGGTTACTCATTAGTTATTTGTAAAGTTAGTATAAGTACTGACCCGAGACCCTTGTTAATATTATGAGGCAAAAAACTATGTCGGTGTCATTCGCGATTAGAAAAGAAAAGCATGATGGTTTGCAGTGAAAATTCCTAATTTTCAAAATGTCTCATTTCTACATCATACTCTTTTTCAGATTTAAGTTATGCCATTAATACCTTAGATACTATATGATGTGGAGAACCGTTTTATTTTATAATTAAATAGTTGTGTACCCGCTCTTCGCAAGGCAAGAAGAGAACATTTTCCTGAAACGTGATAATAACTACTTGTGAGAAAACAGAATCTCCAAGAAAAAAGGAAGTTCTGTTACAGTCTTTTCTGTTGAAACTACCGCGGATATAGACTTAGAGAATAGAAGACTTAGTTTCACGAAATATTTATTAATGCGGTATATTGTGCGTTGATGAATACTGCCTTAGCATATCTACTTACTATAACTTATACTATCTTTTAATGATACCAATAAATATATTTTCGTTTTGCAACCGTTAATGCTTAATTTAAAGAAACTGTTTAGATATTTGTCACGAATGTAGTCTTTTGCTCTTTGGTGATTCTTTGCAATTTACGCATTAGCATAAACGATAATCATTTCACTTTATGGTTGGCACTAAATCAGCTGTCCATAAATTTTTGCGCATAATTCTGGTCAGATTAGCGCATTTAGCACCAGGGTGCTATTATCGCACGGGCAAATCGGGACTTTGCCCAGGGCCCCCGGCTCGAAATGCAATTTCGGCAATTTCAAATGTTGTTTTTTTTTTATAACAAAATTTTATGGGAAAAAAACAATAGATGGGGGGGCCCAAATTCATCAATGCCCGGGACCCCCTGTTGGGCATAATCAGGTCCTGTTTAACACCGCAATATATTTCCTGCGATTCGAAAACGTGTCCCGTTTAAAATCTCAATTGAAAATAATGCTGGATAATTCACTGGTGAAAAAACAGCATTCAGTTCTTTTTCTGGCAACGTAAAATAAAATATAGAATTAATTCATGCGTGGCGTATGTTTTGTTTGTGAGTCCGTTATTCTGATTGACTTTCGAAAGGGCTCGTGACGTTAAAATCATGCACATTTCACATGTGAAAACTCAGTTATTTTAAAGTAATTTTATTTATTTTTTTCAACTGGCAACTTTAATCATTGTTACTATCTCCAAGACAACCAAACCGCAAGATACCATACCATACCGAAGTTTTTAAGCATATGCTATTGGAATTAAAATCCTTCTTTGCTTAAAAATTGGTAAAAAATCTCCTAATTTATATTTTCCTCTGGTTTCTCTTTTAAAAGAGGGCGAAATGTATGCTCCGTCATTTGACAAAGTATAAAAAAGTTATGACGGATAGAATTCAAGATGCAGCAGTTTTTAAATTATTTTACGAAAGCCAGCGTTAAATTTATTTTTATTTGAAAATTTCCCAAAAATCTTAAAATTATGTTACACAGTCCGAACAAACAGTTTTTAAAAGAAAATTTCCTCCTCTACCCGATGATGTAACTATCGTTTTCTTGCGAGTGTAATTACCGGCGTTATTACGTATTAAGCGAGAAAAATCGCTAAAAATCGGACAAAACATAAAATAAAACATTTTCTAATTCGAGTTTCGAAAAAATCGCTCCGAGGCGTGTTAGGATCTGTCCTAGTGAAGCCGTATGCAAATTTCGGTAGGTCTGCGACCAACCGTCTCAGCGCATGCTCACGAATGTGCTGAAATCGGACATTTGAGTAGCTTTCGACCATGAAAATTGCGAAAAATCGTTAAAAATTAGGGAACGGGTGGATTTTCAGAATTTTAAAGTAGCCTACGGCCTATTCTATGTCGTTTTACGTGTATGTGCAAAATTTCAAGCCGATCGGTCTGACCGTGTGGGAGGAGTTCCCGGACGAACAAACAAACAAACAGACAAACTTTCACATTTATATAATAGACAAACTTTCACATTTATATAATAGATATGCGTTTTATCAGTTTTTTTTTCATTTTATTTTGATATTAACATTAACACAAGCTTTTTTTGCGCGTTTTCTTAATAACTAAAAGATACCCAGACCTGTACATTGTCTCCCTACACCATTACCTTACTAACAATAGATGTCCCGTTTTGAAGGACAAAATAAATGGTCACGTTAATCATAACCCATGAGTATGTCGTATTTCTCTTTCTTGTTCTATAAAACGCTTTTCAGAATTGAAATGTACATTAAATTCGTCTACTAAAACTGTTTTACAATCTTCGACAGGCATATTCCAACTATACTTCGCCTGTGGAATAAACTGTAGCATTTGCCAGTTTCTCGCCAAATATGGAAGATATCGCCAAGCTAGGTTCAGTTTCGGGGGTTTAATTTTTGGCACCAAACTTGACGACAAATCATCAAATATAACAAACCTTGGCGACTTTCAACATTTTATTCCCCCCCCCCTGACCCCCCACATGCTATCTGGCAAACCCACTGAAAAATCAACGAACAACGCAAATCGGTCCACAAAAATATGTCTACAGAAATGTCCTCAAATTATGTCGACATATAAACCCAGAGTGAACAAAATATCACTCTAAAGCACCGTAAAAAATAAAAAATAAAAAAAAATTCCCGTGTATTGCCAGAGTCAGTCAGAATATTAAAAAGCGATGTATTATTCTTAAATTAATAAGTTAGCTTTCTAGATACGAATAAGAGGTAAACGCGCATGCAGTTGCATTCCTACTCAACAAATAAATCGGAAGTGGATTTATCCGGGTCCATACTTGGAAAGCGGATGGTAATTGGATGGTTATAGCGGCTGACATTTACTACAGTAGCATGCAATGATCTCTGAAAACCATTTGCATTTTTTTCCTTCTTTTTGCGAGCCCGTGTCTTCCTTTAGATGGTCGTTGCTAAGCGATGAATGTCGTTTGCAAGAGCTTAATAGTCTGTTTTTCACGCCCCGAAGAACTTTCGCCTCATAATGGGTGTTATTTACCATGAAGTTCATCACAGAAAGGGCAGTCTTATAATCTCATAAAATTTGCCTTTTATGTTAGTTCTTAGTCATACTATCAAAGTTCGTTGTACAATGAGGATGGAAAAAAAAATTTCCCCGTTAGCTCCAATCGTAGATGACAAAACTCCGTTATTTTTCAAGGTTTCTTCAAACTCGAAAAGTTCAGTTCCTATTCAGTTCAAGTCTGCCGACTTTGAACGAGCAATCATTAATTTTTATTTCTTAAGCTAATTTCATTAAGTAATTTTTATGGAGTAGTGAATTAAATTAAAAAAAATTTTTTAGGTTGGGGAGAGGGGGCACATGGAACAAGTGGCACAAATGAACATAGTGCTTTACGCTAAGATAATCTATATAAATAAAATTAGACTTTTGTCTGTACATTTCTTTGAATTAAAAAATTTTGCGATTTCTATCCGTTTCAAGCACTCGGGAATCCGATGCGACCCTCAAAAAAAAGTTTGTCTGTCTGTCATTCTGTCATTCTGTCCGTGACGCTTTTTTTGTTTAAGCATCACGTAAAAACGACTGAAGCGAATGATATGAAATTTGGTGTCATGATAGGTGGTCACTCAACTTAAAACATAGGCGTCGAATTTTTAAAAAATCTTGATTAGATTTTCAGATTTTGCGAAAATCGTTTCAAACTGCGTAAATTTGTGTTCAAGCATCACGTAATAACGACTGAAGCGAATGATATGAAATTGGGTGTCATGATAGGTGGTCACTCAACTTAAAACATAGGCGTCCAATTTTTTAAAAATCTTGATTAGATTTTCAGATTTTGCGAAAATCGTTTCAAACTGCGTAAATTTGTGTTCAAGCATCATGCAAAAACGACTGAAGCGAATGATATGAAATTAGGTGTCATGATAGGTGGTCACTCAACTTAAAACATAGGCGTCCTATTTTTAAAAAATCCTGATTGGATTTTGAGATTTTGCGAAAATCCTTTCAAACTGCGTAAATTTGTGTTCAAGCATTACGTAAAAACGACTGAAGCGAATGATATGAAATTGAGTGACATGATAGGTGGTCATTCAACTTAAAACATAGGCGTCGAATTTTTAAAAAATCTTGATTAGATTTTCAGATTTTGCGAAAATCGTTTCAAACTGCGTAAATTTGTGTTCGCACATCACGTAGTAACTGCAAAGGTGAAAAAATGATATTTGGTGAAAGGATAGGTGGTCACTCACCTTAAACTATAAGCATCTAATTAAAAAAAAATCCATCAGATTTCGAGATTTTGTGAAAATCGTTTAAAACTGAGTGAATCTTTGTTCCCGTATTACGTAATAACAACTAAAGCGAATGATATGAAATTGGGTCACACGATAGATGGTTGCTCAACATAAGCTGTAGGAGTCCAATTTTTTAAACATTTTTATTAGATTTTGAGATTTTGTGAAGATTCTCTCAAAATATGTTTATATTTCTTCAAACATCACGTAATAACGACTAATACGAATGATACCAAATTGAGTGATATGATAGGTAGTTACTAATCTTAATTTATAGGCGTTGAATTTTAAAAATATTTTGCTTACATTTTGAGATTTTTCGAAAATTGTTTTAAAATGCTGAAAATTTGTTCCAGCATCACGAAATAAAGACTGCAGGGAATGAAACGAATTTGGGTGACAGGATAGGTTGTCACTCAACTTAAATTCTAGGCTTCAAATTTTTCAAAAATGTTGATTAAATTTTGAGATTTTGTGAAAATTATTTCAATATGCGTCAATATTCGTTCGCGCATCACATAATTACGACTAAAGCGAATGAAATGACATTACTTAATTACTCTCTAACCTGCAATATTTTAACATTACATAAAAATTATAACTTCGCTTTCTTTACTTTGGCAACATACTACATCCATTCTGTGTACTCCTACAATGCTGACGAAAGTTCTTGCTTTTTGGAAATTTTCATTCACTAACCCGTCGAGGACGGGTACTTCAGCTAGTATTAAATAAATAAAAAAATCTTGAAGATTTTTTAATAGATGGTAGTATCAGTCCTATTTCTCTGCCAAATTTTCAAAGCAATACATTTCGTTTTTCCGTAGTGACAAGCTCTTTGCTTTAGCAGACGTGATATGTAATTTTATCACTCAGTTCTTCAAGTGAAAACATAGTTTAATTTAGCTTAGAAGATAAAGTTAATTATTGCAGAATATTATATAAACATTCAAGTAACTTTATGACAATTTTTAATTTTTTTACTGAATTAAGAATTTTTTATTTCACAAGTTAGGCCTAAGGCAAATGATGGAGGCACTTGTGAACAACACATCCGCGGCAGATGTGAACATTTCACATGTGCTCCTCCATGAACAGTATACTGCCTATTTATGCTTTCCCCAGAAAGCGTTATAAGGAATTGTTTTTAAAAAGAGCCCTTCCCGAAGTTTAACCCTTTAATGCGCAGTGTTCCCGCTGTGGGAACACCAAACTCTGACGTTTTGACTGTTGCCAGTCACGAAGAATAGATTTGATTTCTTTAAAAATAGTTGCGGGTGACATAGCTCCACGAGAATCCTTTACTTTTTAGCACGTCATTTCTGGTAAAAAAATTATCACGATTCTTTTTAACAGCACTGACATCTGCTGAAAAATGGAAGAATGCGAGAACAGCTGGATAGATTGCCCAATGCTGAAAAAAGGGCAGCCGTTGTCATCGCTCGACTTAACTACCAGCAAGACGGCGGACGATCGAAACGTTCATCGCGTGCCACAGATCTAGAGACCCTTTTTTGACGACAGCTGGCTGTGAGCTGCGTCAAAAAAGGGTCTTTAGATCTGTGGCACGCGATGAACGTTTCGATCGTCCGCCATCTTGCTGGTAGTTAAGTCGAGCGATGACAACGGCTGCCCTTTTTTCAGCATTGGGAATGGGTTGCGCCTCAAAGGGTTAAGCCTGGTACATCCTACAAGATGGATGACAGCGAGTAGTTTTCTGGAAACTATGAAACATTTTCAAAAATTTTCTCCTTGCAAGAAAGAAAACATTATTTTGTTATTTCTTTATAATCATGAGTGCCATGCAAGTTTGGAATTAATCTTATTCTGTTCGTGAAAAAGGAATAGAATTATTTTTCTTTCCTTCCCATTGTTCACATAAGTTACAGCCACTAGATGTAAATGTTTATGATCCCTTCAAAGCAGCCCTAAAAATTGCACTTAATGACTGGCTAACAACTAATGCAGAAAATGGAATTTCAATTTATTAAATTCCTGGACTCTCTGCTACAGCATACTATCAAAGCTTTTACTATTCGAAACATAAGATCAGAATTTTCTAAACCAGGAATTTGGCTCTTCTCCAGTAATGCTTTTGCTGAGGATGATTTCTTTGCTGATATCGTAACAGACCTAAAAAGCAGAAGATATTATCAGGCCCGGACTGGGAGGATAGGGGCACGCCGTCTCAAGAGAAGGGGGGCCGGGTTATTGTGTAACCGATAAATATTAGGATGTGTTAACTTTCGGGGTATGGGGGGAGGAATGGTGTTATTATTAATTAATTATGTATGATTGATAATTAATGCATTAATTATCTATTAATTAATATGCGTCATTCATATTAATTAATCCCTTGTTCATTCGGGGACCCTCTCTCAAAAAATTTTGAGAACTACATTTAAAATGAAGTGTTTTGAAGCCTTCTGAGGCACAATTGCAGCTGCAAAAAATTTTGCAAATGTCAAACTTCATTCAAGTGCTATCAGTATAGCACTTTTTTTTATTTTCTTTCTTTTTTCTGTTTGGGGGTCCGCCTTCAGCAGGGAGGGCCCACCCGTCTGCAGACAGTCGGACACTCTGGCCCTGGATATTATTCAAAGTACTTCTGACCGTTATACTGAAACTAATTATCCGACAGAATATGTTGATCATTTTAACAGTAGTGCTATGAGTGCTTGTCCCACACCAGAATTAATCCGAGCATTAACAAAAGCCCAAATAATTTAAAGAAACGAAAAAGGGAAATCATGTATCCTAAGTGATATACCTGAAGAAGATATTGAACGAAAAGAAAAAGTTAAGATGGAAAAATTAAAGAAAAATAAAAAAGAGTATTAAATATGAAAGAAAAAGGCCTATTACAATTCCTAAGGAACAGGAATATTTTAT
Organism: Cheiracanthium punctorium; assembly: GCA_038373885.1. Lineage (NCBI taxonomy): Eukaryota > Metazoa > Arthropoda > Arachnida > Araneae > Cheiracanthiidae > Cheiracanthium > Cheiracanthium punctorium. The sequence goes on from JAWZYV010002115.1 coordinate 15,475, forward strand.
GAAAAACCCAATTTTTA
>JAWZYV010002116.1:0-15784 GCA_038373885.1 Cheiracanthium punctorium
AGTCACTCCAGATTTTTACTTTTAATGTTTTTACTGCAAATTGGCTTACTCCGTGAAGCAGACCTTATTCCCAAAAACCTTTAAAAATACATCATGATCTAGCAAATACTTGGCGAATGTCTGCCTCACTTTGAAAATATCCTTCCATCACAATAACACCATTAGCGCAAATTATTACTCCGAGAAAGCAAACGCTAAAAATTCTATCGATATTAAAATTTCAAGGACGGTTGAATCTTTATGCATTTTAAGTTCGGAGAACCGTATTCTTAAGTGCAAGTGCATAGACATAGTTGATTCGAGCGGAGAAATTTAATGATTTTCGAGATGAAATTCTTCTAGAATTGGAAATATTTCTCGGTTCATTGGATCTTTCTCGAAACAAACATCCACTGTAATTCTACTCCTCTGTAGTTGTTCTAACAGTTCTTGTTAGTTTCGTAAATACGTAGAAGGTGTACATATGGCCGGGCTCTCTGGGGAATAATACCTCGTGTCTAATTTAACGTGCTGTGGAGATTGTGTTTTATTTCCAAGCATCCAATTTACGGTCGTTGCTAGTTAGAATAATACGTGTTTTACTTTTGAATTATGATTAGGATAACGCAAGGAGATTTGTTTTTAAATCGTTATAATTTTCTTTTCAGTTCGAGTTGCACAGTTTTCTTGAAGAGAGTTATTTGAGTGTGAATCAGATTGATTTCGAATGTGAATAATTCTTCAATTAAATTGTGTTTTGGAATTGTTTGGAAAGCATTTTAAGTTCAGAGGAATTGCGTTTGGAAAGTTTAATATGGATCTGTAAATTTATACATTGTTAATTGAAAGTATATATTGAAAGTATATATACTTTCAATATACAATATATAATTCAATATTCAATATATACAATATATAATTCTTTCAATATTCAATATACAATATACAATATATACTAAGTATATATTGAAACGTATATATTGTACATATAAGTATATATTGTACATATATTGAAAGTTTTTAATTGCGTTTGGAAAGTTTAATATGGATCTGTAAATTTATACATTGTTAATTGAAAGTATATATACTTTCAATATACAATATATAATTCAATATTCAATATATACAATATATAATTCTTTCAATATTCAATATACAATATACAATATATACTAAGTATATATTGAAACGTATATATTGTACATATAAGTATATATTGTACATATATTGAAAGTTTTTAATTGCGTTTGGAAAGTTTGATATGGATCTGTAAATTTATACATTGCTAATTGAAGCTAATAGAAGTAGTTCAATACTTAACATAAAATGGAGATGAATAGATATTTTTACTAAAGGTTCTGGAGGGACTCCAGAACACTCGACTACGATTAAGATCATTATCAAGCATTTAAATCAATTTTAATCGATGAATGATTCAGAAAAAAAATCTTAGTTTTTTTCAATTCGAGCTCAATCGAATGTACCGTTTAAACGCTAGCGCATTTTCAAGAATTTCTCCCCGTAGGACATAATGTAAAAGAAATTTTGTCGTAGCCCTGTAGAAAAACTATAAGTCCTATACACACCAAAATCAATACCGGTCTTGCGACGGTGGTTTATAACATATATACCCAATTTGAGCTGAATCGAATGCCCCCGTTTAGGAGCTACCGTGTTCACTCTCATAAACACACACACACACGTACATATATCTCGTAAAAATAGCATCAGTAAATTCAGAAGACCTCAAAACGTGTCAATACACCCAAATCTCGAAGTCGAATTTTTTCATGATTACAATACTTTCCTCACATGGTACATGTTCGGAAAGTAAAAATGACTCCATGATTTAGCTGCAGGATTAGGTTATAAGCTTTAAGGGATGGAATTACGTTTCTCTGTGGAAAAGCTGAAGTTAATTTAGCTTCATAAAATGTTGCATTACTTCTACTCATAGGGTAGAGCAAAAATAGGTTTCGTTTTGATTGCAATTCTTTTTATTCCCGTGTACTAAGTAAGAAGAAATATTAATGATGGCGAAAAATTTCTTTATGCAGATTTTGACGAAAAAATTGACTTTGACTAACTTTAAATTTACTTTGAAGAGTTTTTGAGAGAAACCTCAACGTACGCAGGCGTGTAATGTTCGCATAAATTTGTTACAATCCATTTTGACCAATCGCAAAGTCCATCTAGTTTTTTTTCCTGACGTCTGTACGTATGTACTTATGTATGTAGGTAATTAGCATACCTGAAAATCTATTGTTCGTAGAAAGTTGAAATCTTATATTTAGGATTGTTGTAACACCTAGTTGTGCACCTCCAGTTTTTGGTCATATTCTATTGGATAGTTTATTAACAGTTCCACCCAAAAGAACTCGTATACATTAAGGTCTATGATATCCAATATATTATGTCTATAGATTCAGTCATTGTTTGGTCTATACCCAAAATTTCGCCAACTGTCATCGATTTTGACAAGTTTTTCCGAAATATCAGCAAACTTGCTGCCAAAAATAATTACTTTTTTGGCATAATTCTAAAGCAATTAACCGTAGAATGCTAATATTTTGTATTTAAAACTATTGTACATGTAAATGTGCATCTTTCCTTTTTAATTCCTTGCACTGAGTATCTACATATTATTTTGAAACATGTTTTTCTTTCGACAATCTAATTGAGAGAACGGCTGGGTGTAATAACTCGGTTGAGGTGTCTGAAGAAAGGTCTCGGCCTCTAGATGTGCCATCAAAAGAGAAAATCAGAAAAAGTCGAACGGTTTAGGCGTAGCGGAACGGCAAAGGTGCAAATTTTCGCCATAGAAATAACATTGTGGTTTATAAACGCAGACGATTGATGACGCAGACGATTGCCTTAGCTCCGCAAGGTTTGATTTATTTGGAAAAATATTTTTTAGAAATTGCATCCGTTTGTAAATGTTGTGTGGCAAATGTGGCAACAGCGTGTAGTGATAATAAATGTATTGTTGTAAAAAATAGAATCAGATTTAATTAGTTAATTACGGTTAATTATTACGTGTTATAAGAAACCGCTTTTAAAGTGGAGGAGCAAACGCCTTTTTTATTTTAGGGCTTTATCGCTTATCTGTTAATTTGGAACGTGTTTTTACTGTATCCACTAATTTAGAGTGTTTGTCCAACAGCAATGTTTGTCTTTTAGAGTGTTGTTCCAAAAAATCGTCGTGGTCAAACACACTAATTTAGAATGTTTGTCCAACAGCAATGTTTGTCTTTTAGAGTGTTGTTCCAAAAAATCGTCGTGGTCAAACACACTAATTTAGAATATTTGTCCAACAGCAATGTTTGTCTTTTAGAGTGTTGTTCCAAAAAATCGTCGTGGTCAAACACACTAATTTAGAATGTTTGTCCAACAGCAATGTTTGTCTTTTAGAGTGTTGTTCCAAAAAATCGTCGTGGTCAAACACACACTAATTTAGAATGTTTGTCCAACAGCAATGTTTGTCTTTTAGAGTGTTGTTCCAAAAATCTTCGTGGTCAAACACACTAATTTAGAATGTTTGTCCAACAGCAATGTTTGTCTTTTAGAGTGTTGTTCCAAAAAATCGTCGTGGTCAAACACACTAATTTAGAATGTTTGTCCAACAGCAATGTTTCTCTTTTAGAGTTTTGTTCCAAAAAATCGTCGTGGTCAAACACACTAATTTAGAATGTTTGTCCAACAGCAATGTTTGTCTATAGAGTGTTGTTCCAAAAAATCGTCGTAGTAACTGCATAATGTTTCATTATCGCCATTTTGGTGAGAGTCGGAGCGTTAAAGTATAAATGAACACAAGAAAAACGAACATGGCATACTCATAGATTATGATGCACATTCCAAATAGTATTTAAAGGGCAAAGTTGGAAGATGCTTGGCGAAAATTGTAAAACTGTCTTAGTAGACGATTTCGTATGCAAAGATGTGTTTATGGTACAAGGGGGGAAAAATACGGCACACTCATGAATAAGGATACACTTTCCAACTTACAGGAATAAGCAAAGAAAATATGGAGGATGCATGGATTATGATACGCTTTTAATATGTTGTACTTTAGTGCGTAGTTAAAATCTGAAAGTGTTTCAGATTTTCTTACTCTTATCTTTAATTTTTGCTATTTATTCTTTAATTTTCTATATAATTTTTCTCTATATATAATAAAATGTCCGTCGAATTCGACGGGTTTCAGCTAGTAAGGAAGTAATGTGATCCCGAAAAATCTCGGGTGCCAAATTTCGACGAAAAAACCAATTTTGACTACCTCTAAATTTACTTTAAAGAATTTTTTCGATGTATCTCATCGTAAGCTAGCATGCACGACCATAGAAACGCGTCTGCATCTCATTCTGACCAGTGGCGAGTCTATTGTGGCCAGTTTTTCCATACCGTCTATACGTACGTACATATGCATGTATGTATGTAACTCGCATATCTCAAAAAAATATTGGTCGTAGAATGTTGAAATTTTATATATGGGATTGCTCTATGATCTAGTTGTGCACCTCTTCTTTTGCTCTCAATCGACTGGATAGTTTATATACAGGACCGCCCAAAAGTTTCGAAATACATTACGCTCTATGGGCCGAAGTTCATTAAACTTGCATATCTCAAAAACTATTGGTCGTAGAATGTTGAAACTTTATATTTAAGATTCTTGTAACATCTAGCTGTGGATCCCTTTCGGTTCCATTCGACTGGATAGTTTATCTACAGGACCGCCCAAAAGATTCGAAATACATTACGTTCTATGGGCCGAAATTCATCAAAGCGTATTTGAGAGGTATTGGGCTATTTCAAACGACTCAGAAGTGATATATGCTGTTAAGAGTTACAAAATGAATTTCTCTATTGAAAGAAGTGTCTTTATCATTTATAGTTCTGCTACAGGAACACTCAAAAGATTTCCAATACATTACGGTCAATGGCAATTTTAGGGCATTCATCCATTTCAAGCACAATACCATCCTACCATATAAGTTAGGTAATGGTCCTACCACGGTCACGTGCCTCCCTCAAGAACTATGCCAAAAGTCGCCAAGCTTGGCGACTTTTGGTGTACGTGTGTATGTATTTAACTCTCAAATCTCAAAAACTATTAGTCGTAGAATATTGAAATTTTACATATAAGATTGTTGTAACATCTGGTTGTGCATCTCGATTTTTGGTTCCAATCTACTGGAGAGTTTATTTTCAGGACCACCGAAAAGAATTTCAATACTTTAATGTCTATGGACATCTTCAATATAATACAACTGTAGGCAGTCATTGTTTAATCCATGTCCAAAATCTCGCCGTCTGTCGTCGACTTTGGCGAGTTTTGCCAAAATATCGCCAAATTTGGCGATGGTCAGTCATTTGGTCCGTTCCCAAAATATCGCCATATGTCGTCAACCTTGGCGAGTTTCGCCGAAATATCGCCAAATTTAGCGCAAAAATTATTTCGTATTTTGTATAACTCTAAAACTTTAACCTGTAGAATTTTGAACTTTTGTATATACACTGTCCACCAATAAGTATTTGGACAACTGTGATAGAAAAGAAAAACTAACTTTACTCAAAATCAATAGTTGGTAGAGCCTCCACGAAAGGCAATTACAGCGTGAACCCTCCGGGACATACTTTCCACAAGTCTTTCAACTACAGCTAGTGGTATTGTCTTCCACTCGGCTTGCAGTAGACATAGAAGTTCCTTCACCGATTTTGGACGGGTTGTGCACCCCTTAATTCGGCAATCCAACTCGTCCCAGAGGTTCTCGATAGGATTCAGGTCTGGGTTCTTGCGGGGCCGCCGCGAAAGACGCTTCTCTAATATGGTCCCAGAACGCTAGTTTTGTCAAGTGACCGTAAGCGATCGCTCTGGCCATCGCTGTCCTTTTATATAATCGCTTGCTTGAGTCCCAGTTCCTTTTAATTGTGTAATCAGAGAAGAAATTAAATAGATGTTAAGGTGGTAATTTTTTTCTTTCTTTTCTGTAATCACTGTGAGGGTGATTGAAAAAAAAAACTGGCCTATATCATTCATGGGAGAAATATTTTTAAGAAAAAAGAAAATAGGGATACATCAGTTTAAATGAAAAATAATTTAATGAGTTATTTTCTCATAGTATTAATAAGAACAATAAATATTATACAACTTGATTCATTTAAATTGGTGTGGTATGAAAATATGTTCTAATTATATATGCTTAAAATATACATATATTAAAAAAATATTTGGATAATGAATGAAAATAATTTTCATAATACTATTTACGTTTACTTCGGATTCAACACTTGAAATCTTCAAACTATATAGATAAAGAAAATACTTCACTTTTGCATTTTTTATATCTAACAGAGATATTTTAATTCATATTTTTAACAATCTTAATTTTAAAATATTTGCAAAATTTTGGTTCTCAGTGTGCTAAAGCATTTCGAGAAAATTTCTATATTACGAGAAAATACTATCACAACATTTTCGTATGTCTGCTTGGTCTAGGAGAGAACACTTTCTCTCCAAAGGATCACATATTTATACTGGGAATGGAAATCAAGAATCATTTGGAACAAGTAATGAATAAAAAAAAAAATAAGTCAATTCCTACTTAGGTAAACAAATAAAAGTTTTATTTTAGTTACTTTTTATTAAATTTAATTAATTACATTTAATTAATGAATTGACATTTGAAAAAAACTATTAGAATTTGAGAGGATGAATAGAAAGTGTTTTATTAACGACTTAAAATTCGAATAAGATATATAAATATATGTAGGGAGAGTGTGGACTAATAGTAGGAATTGAAAATGGTGCTATCTCGTATTCACGCTATATCTGGAGAAAACTGCCCAGAACTTCAGACCGTAAGATCGATATCCATGCAATAGACCAGAACCCTGGACATTCACATTTTAGCAATCTACCATATCGATTGACTATTCACTTGCAAAACTAGTCCTACGCAATTAAAAGTTCTTTAATCAATCAATAACAATCTAAAACTTCGCAAATAACAATTTAACACTTTTTAATTATGAATTTTACTATTTATGATTTTAAAAATGCTTACTTAAAAAAGACATATACACGTTGCTTACAGATGACGTTAAATCATAAAACTTACGTAATCTGAGAAATACTAAATTTAATTAAAGCACTTCCTTTGGAACATTGCATAAAATCTCACGATAATACCTTTTTCCCTTTCGGTATTAAATAAGCGGATATCAAACATCTTTACACGCTCTTATAAAATTTCATGAAACATTTCAAAGAAAATAATCCAGATTTCAAGAGCTTAGCGATTTTATCCCATTACGTTTGGAAGCACTAAATTTCGAACTTCAAAGGAGCTACTAAATATTGCATAGAAAATACAGTTTTCCCACCGGATAATGCATAATTACCTATAACGCTTCCGCTCTATTCTCTAATTTTTTCGAATTATGGTAAGTTTACAAAAAAGGGGAGAACTGCATTTCTCTTATAATTTCTTGAGACGAAGAATTTTACGAACAACTGGTGAATTCAATTAGGATTTTAAATGAGAAAATGTATTAAAATTTAGCGAAGGAAATGATTTTACCAGATGTATTTTTTGATTCAGTTCATATGCCAGTTCAGTCGTTGAAAATTCGTGAAATATTTAAAATAAGAGAGATTTGAAAATTTTAAAAATTAGTTTATCTGATGTGTAAGCTCTATTAAAAAATTAAGCGAAAACTAAGCAAATTCGAGAATGGTTTATCTTATAAATAAAAATGAAATTCTGTTTGTTTGTTTGTTTGTGGATTTGATTCGTATACAAATCCACAAAATTGGACCTATCGGCCTGAAATTTAGCACAGATATGTAAAATAATATAGAATAAATCGTAGTCCACTTTAAAACTTTGAAAGTCCACCCGTTCCCTGAATTTAAGAGATTTTTTATGCTCTCCACGCAAAAAGCTTTCCGTAATTGTAACCCCTGTAGTGAAAAAAGCGTGAAATAAGGATCGTGGTTGCCATGTGTGGCGATTTTGCCGAATAAAATATTTTAAATTCTCAAAGTAAAAATAAAAGAATAATAATGATTTTTTTTTGTTAGTTTATATTCGTAAGGTTATATATTTTTTTAATTATAATATCGTGTGCATGGGAAATCGGAGCAGGAATGAAATGTTTTATACGCAAAACAATAAGAATTGAAGATTTCCGAGGCTAATAGGTAAATTTTTTTAGTTTGGCGAAAAAATAAAATGGCTCAAATGTCGATTTTGTGAAAGTGAGTTCTAGCGGTTTGCTCAGATTTCGGCTTGGCGCAATTTATTGAGAGCTTAAGGAAATAAATTTTTGAAAACAAGTGCAAAGGTTTTATTAGAATACAGCGTTAAATTTTAGTGATCCGTGAAGAAATAATGCAGTTATTAAGGGATTTCAAGCGATCTATCTGCAGAATTCTCGCCAAATGAGTACATTGATTTAAGTTAGGGGAATTCCGCCAAATTTCAGAAAATTGAAATCTTCTCATTTAGTACATCGGAGTAACGATGAATAAAACACGTTATAGTTGATAATTTTATAAAATTCGGCTGTATTAAGGGATTCAACTTTTCAAATAAAGGCTTGCTTTACTTTTTCGCGGTCGAACCATTTCCCATATTGATTGCTGCTAAGTCAATGCTTGGAATGATTTTCCTGAAAAAACGCTTGCAAAATGGCGTATGTTGGCACTTTGGCGAGGCTTAGATTTGAAACTGGATTTTATTTGAGACTGGGATATATAATGACACTGGTTATAGATAAAAATGAATGTTGGTATGTGTGTATGAGGTTGAAAAATTCCAGCACCGTTGAGCACCGTTGCACGATGAAATTTGGTTCACCTAAGTCTTTTATGATGGAGAAGCTTTTTATGCTATCCGTTTTCCTTAACTTGCCACTTGGTGCCGCAGCAGAACGTCAAATTCTATTCCGTTTAGCCGTTTACTATGCGAATATCGTCCAACCGATTTCGATGAAATTTGGTACACGCGGATATTAGAACACGGAGAATATTTCTCAGTATCCATTTTGCTGTAACTTGCCGCTAAATGGCTCTGCAACGCATCAACTTCTATACCGTTCGACTGATCGGCATAAAATTTCTTATACTTACACATTTCAGCACGAAGAATATAGTCTAATTGTGTTCCTTTTGATGTTACTCACCACTAGATGGCACTGCAATGCATTATTATTTTAATTCGCCATTAGATGACGCTGCAGCATGCCAAATTCTTGACCATTCAAACGGTCGCTAAGAAAATCAGTATACATAGCTATTTGAACAATGAGAATACTTTGGCGTTATCCATTTTGCTATAACTCGTCACTTGACGGCACTGTAGCAAATCATTACTTTAATTAACCACTAGATGGCGCTGCAGTGTATCACTTCTTGACTGTGAAACTGATCGCTATGAAAATAGGTACACATAGATATTTGAACACGGGGAAGAGTTTCGCGTTAGATGTCTCGTCAACACATGAACTTCAGGGCTGTCCAGCCGATCGTCCTGAAATTTCGTATTCATCGATATCTGAATGCGAAGAATATTTTCGCCGTATCCGTTTTGCTAAAACTCGCCACGAGATTGCGCTACGTCACATGGCCTTCTGCGCAGTACAAACGATTGCCTTGAAATTCGGTATGCATGGTTATTGAACACAATATAATGCGATATCCATTTTGCTATATCTCTTTATTACAATGAATAGTAATCACCACAAATCGTAATATCAAAAAGTCCATTTATTCCCGTGCGAAGAACGGGTACTTCAGCTAGTTTATTATAAAAATGTGTAATCAATGGCATTTTTAAGAAATTCGAAAGCTGTGTGGCTAAGAACACAGTCATGCACTTGTGCAGGTGTTCCAAAAAGATGGTAATAAGGTTTAGTTCTTTATTAGTTATAAGTGATCAATGTAAATTGAAAAAGAGGTGTTCAAACAAAGGTAGGAACAAGAAAGATAAATCATGCCAAACGCATTGATTATAAAACACTTTCCAACACATCTGTATTTTTAAACCATGTTTGGCGATGCAACAGAAATATTTTTGCGACAAATTTGGCGTTGTATCGTTCTTAAGACTGCCGAGATTTCGGAGATAAGATAATGTTGTATTATCACAATAAATGCAGTTTTATGAGACCCTGTAAAAGAGAATAACTTTTTTGCATGATTAACTGAAGAATATAAAAATTTATACTCATTGTCTTGTGCTAGAAATGTATTAGTATCCCTCAAATGCCACAGATTGGAATGTATTGGAATTCTTTTCAGTGTTCCTGTAGAAAAACAATTAATAATGGAGACAATAATTAACAGCATTATTTTGAGATCCTTAATAATATGCATACCAACTTTGTTTTCTTAAAAAAAAAAAAAAAAAAAAAAAAACGAAAATATCTCTAAAATACGTTTTCAAGAATGACTGCCCGCAGTGCGCTATATTAGATGATAGACTCTGTATTTTCCGATGATATAAAAAATATAGTGTTCGGACGAAAATTTAGCTCGTGATAACGTAAAATGCGAGAAAAATGACCAAAACCTTACAAAACATAAAATAACTCAAAAACTATTAATCCGATTAATTCCATTTTTACGGCAATCCGATTAATTTCATTTCTCTTGTCCTATTTATTCAGTGTGCCAAATTTGGTCCAGATCCGTCAAACGGTCTGGACGCGTATAGCGAGCCAACAAACAGGTTTTCCTCTTATATATATATATATATATATATATCTGTAAAGAATGGGCCTTACGCCATTCCTTGTTGGAATGATTGACACGACTCCATTGGGGTTCTAGGTTAAATAGTTTATTTCAAAGTTCGGGCAGAGGGCAGGAGTCAGGCCGGCGACCTTTTAGCTCCGGGGCTATCTTCGTACATCGCAGTCTAACAGCTAAAGCTGGAAGCTCCTGCAAAAGCTTCACTTTCCAAATTCCTAAAAGCTAAGCTAAAACTCTAAAAGCTCTCAAAATTTCCGCGCTCTTGCTAAAATACTCCTTAGTTACTACGCCTGCTGGCAGGGTGCAGCACGATCACGAAGGCGTTATTCTCAAACGTAATAAGTTAACTAGATTGTCAATCAAGACATGAGAAACACATGCTTACCCAGGAGTTCTAAAAGCACGTAGTAATGAAAACCACAGGAAAGTGAAGATACTGCTGAATCAACAATTTTCTCCTTATGGAACTTCAAAAAACGTCTCCGAGCGTAATATTTGTATGGCCGAGAAACAAACTTTACAGTAAAAGATTAAAGAAGCTTTTTCAAATAACATTAAATTAAATTAGGTGAAATTAGCAAAGTTTATTTTATTATTACATATATATATATATTTATAGACACCCAAATCGAATTTCATGCTCTTCTGGTAACGTGCGGAAACTCTTCGTATTCGAAAGATTTCGTTTCGCTGTGAATATCTGGAGGAAATCATTTTATTAAAAAATAAAAGAAATAAATAAATAAACTTATAAATCTGGAAAAATGTCTTAAGTATGGCGTCAAAATGAGGTCATTGTCATTTGCAATAGCTAATTTTGTCACGCAAATGATTAACTTTTTTGAATCTCGGAAATGAAATGTTGCTGAAAATAGCGAAAAATCGCTTAAAAATGAGGGAGCGGGTGGATTTTCAGATTTTTAAAGTAGCTCAGATTGTTTTGCTATATTTTTATACATAATTATGCAAATTTTCAAGCGGATCGTATAAACGTTGTAGAAATTATAAGGCTTTTTGTCCTTGGCATGGCAATGTTTTTACAGTCATGGCGGAAAAAGTTTTATCTTGAAGTAAGGGACCAGCGCAACTATATAGTAAAGACGATTGATTCGCTTTAAAGAAAAACTTCCCATAGAGCGCAATGTATTGGGAATATTTTGAGTGCCCCTGTAGGAAAACTATAAATGCTACATAAACCAATCGATGCATATTTACGCGAGTTAGAGCACGGACGGACGGACAGACAGACAAACAGAAATCATAAACACTTTTCAACCTTGTTGGAATGTGTTAAAAAAGACTACTTTCAGAAAAAATGGCCTCTCATTAATATTCAAAATGTGACATTTCTAAGTTTGGCTACGATTCTCGAAACAAAAAAAAAAGGCCAATTTAGAAAATAAGCTCCATATGCTAATGGGATGATGCACAAAATTTGCAAAATATATCCTAAAATGTATCAGATATGACGATAAATGCATGCTGAATTAAACCACTTTCCAATGGCACTCGAAGAGAAATAAATCACAACCGGAGGATCGAGCTTCAGGGGTCGTACAAAAATTACGAAAGAAAATAATTTTTTGCACTCTAGCAATGAACGTTTACATTTAAATTCCTGCATGGACCCTGATCATCTTCGTTTAAAGATAGTTTTAAAGTGATAGCCTAAAATTTTGTACATCATGCGTTTGCTGAGACATGACGGATGAACTTGCTGTTTACAAATGTTCTGAAATCTTCTTCCGTCAAAGTCTTAAAGAAAAATTTTTAGAGATCACAGTACAGACAGACAGGCAAACCAGAATCAAAAACGCTTTTCAACATTAACCCTTTAAACCGCGGTATCCTTGCTGTGAGGACACAAAACTCTGAGATTTTCACTGTTGTCAGTCGTGAAGAATAAATTTGACTTCTATAAAAATACTGGAGGGTGATATAGTTATACGAGAATCATAAGCGTAAAGTTTTCAAAATTATTGTGGGGGGCGGGCCCCACAACCACATATATTCACGTCAGTGGCGTAGCCAAGGGGGGGGTTAAGGGGGTCATAACCACCTCCCATGAGGAATTTTTTGCCATACAAAATGTATATTCTTCACTCCCTTATCATACACCCGTATACATATATGTGAGTTGCAGAAGTCGTAACCACCACCCCCCCCATGAAAAATTTTTGGCTACGTCACTGATTCACGCACATATAACTTGCACTTACTATATATAAGTGTAAATTATTGGAGGCGCTCGAACTCTATGGGTCTATAGAATTCTACACCTATGTAAGGTAAGTATACATGTTAGTATCTTCCTACCATGTTATAAGTTAAAAATAGAAGCAAAGTAAAAAATCCAAAGGAGGAAAAAACACATTTTCGGTGACAGTGCATTTTAGACACATCTGAACTTTTCTTCATTTCATACTTTACATTGCATTGCATAATCTGTTTTTAATTAGCCTGGCGAGGGCAGCTTATAGTAACTTTGTGTGTTATGTGGCGTCACAATGAATACTAAATCATGATTGAAATCGAAAGAAGAAAATTTTTAAAAGTAAAGGTTTTTTTTTAAACGTTTGTAAATGGCGTGAATACTTTTTTTTATGTTAGTCTAAATTAGTTTTCTGTATTGAGTGATAAATTATTGGGTGGGCTCAGCCCCCTATTCACAATTTATTGAGGGGGGCTCGAGCCCCACGGGCCCATATAACTCTACACCTATCACGAGAATACTTTACTTTTTAGCACATCATTTCCCGTAAAAATTGTGGATTATTGTCGATTATTATTACCCCGTAAAGTTGTCAAGATTATTTTTAACAGCACCTTCATCTGCTGAGAATTGAAAGAACACGATGGAAATACATGAATATAGAATAACAACTGGATAGACTGCCCATTGCCGAAAAAAATGGGCAGCCGTTGCCATCGCTCGATTTTAACTACCAGCAAAATGGCAGACGATCGAATTATTCATCGCATGCCATAGATCTAGAGGCAATTTTTTTTACACAGATGGCTCTGCTCTCGTACAGTCAGTCGACCGCCGTCTTGCTGGTAGTTAAATCGAGCGATGGCAACGGCGGCCCTTTTTTCAGCATTGGAAAATGGTTGCCCTTCAAAGGGATATTTTTTTTTTTTTTAAATCGCGAATATTCTGATTTAATAAGACAATATTTCATATCTGAAAGCAGGCTGAAAACGTCATTGCTGGCATAATTCAGAAATCGGAGACGATCTCCGACAAATCAGCTTTTGTATGCATTACACCAATTAGCGACAAATCGTCCGCGCCCGGTACTCCTCTAACAGCGGACAAACGGACGATTCATTCCCACTTTTTATCGCTGGTTCCGAGAAGAGAAAAAAAAAGTGTCACGTGGACGTAGGCCATTACCGAACTAATGATCCTTTTCGCAAGCGTGTTCTTCCACATAACCAGGGTTGTGTTCTTTCGGTTTGAAGAATGAATAAATATTTCCCCCTCCCCCCAGCTTTGTTTATTACTTTCCGAACATGTACCATGTAAGGAAAGTATTGTAATCATGAAAAAATTCGACTTCGAGATTTTGGTGTATTTACACGTTTTGGGGTCTTCTGAATTCATTTATGCTATTTTTACGAGATGTATGTATGTATGTGTGTATGTGTGTGTGTGTGTGTATGTGTGTTTGTGTGTATGTGAGTGAACACGATAGCTCCTGAACGGGGCATTCGATTGAGCTCAAATTGGATATATATGTCATAAACCACCGTCGCAAGACCGGTATTGATTTGGGTGTGTATAGGACTTATAGTTTTTCTACAGGGCTACGACAAAGATTTCTTTTACATTATGGCCTATGGGGGGAATTTCTTGAAAGCGCGCTAGCGTTTAAACGGTAGATTCGATTGAGCTCAAATTGTATATACATATTATAAACCACCGTTGCAAGACCGGTATTGATTTTGGTGTGTATAGGACTTACAGTTTTTCTACAGGGCTACGACAAAGATTTCTTTTACGTTATGGCCTATGGGGGGAATTTCTTGAAAGTGCTCTAGCGTTTAAACGATACATTCGATTGAGCTCAAATTCGGTATACATGTTATAAACCACCATCCTAAGACCGGTATTGATTTTGGTGTGTATAGGACTTATAGTTCTCCTAAAGGGCTACGACAAAACTTTCTTTTATGTTATGGCATAATGGCATATGGGGAGAAATTCTTGAAAGTGCGCAAGCGTTTAAACGGTGCATTCGATTGAGTTTCAATTTGGTATAAATGTTTGATGATCTTAATCGTAAGTGTTCGGAAAGTCGAGTGGAGTCACTCCAGATTTTTTACTCTGTCGACAAGATTTTCAAATTTTTTATAATAAGCCTTTGAATTACAGTCTCTATAATACTGATTTAATTTTCCCTGACATATGATGACATTTTCAAAAGATAAACCTAAAAAGAATTAAAAAATTAAAAAAATAAAAATATTTTAGTGTTTTTAGATTTTTGTTATTAATTATCTAATAATGAGGAGAGTAGCAAATATTAGCAAATATAATTAATGCAAACAAGCTACGATGAGGAACTTTACTATAATCTCTATAACGTAGCCTGATTATAATGAATTTATAATTTTCCAGCTCACTAAAGTCAATCATTATAGTAAATTTAACTCAAAGTTTTATTTTCTTTTGTTTTTTGCAAAAAGAAACTAGTATGCAGGCTGTCACTGGATTCAAGAAACCGATTAGAATCGAAAAAATAAATAACTTGATAGTCATGGCTGACTTCGTATATCAGAGTTTAGACTGCGAATATTTGAAAATATATACCCTTGAAATGCAATCATTCGACGTGATTTTTTTTCCTTCGAGAGCCGTTGAAAAGTGGTTTAAGTCAGCGTTGTATGTATCTTCATATCTCTGGCACATTTAAAGTATAGTTATAAAATTTTTTTCATCACCTCATTAGTGTATGGGCCACATTCTACTCATAGGAAATTGTTTCGTACGGGGGTCGTATGAAAATTAACGAGAGGAATCTTTTGTTAACGGAGTATTATTCA